>JAZKJV010004494.1:0-232555 GCA_037367405.1 Ottelia alismoides
TATCGATGAGATGGAGAAGCGAATGGATGGCTAGAAGATACAGGACATGTGTCCTTCAAGATGGCAGTAAATTTCATGTCTCAGATGATACCACAGGAGGTTCAAGAAAGGGAATCTTAGCAGTACCGTATAGATTAGGCCATCTCAGTTCGATCCAGCACCTAAACAGAGCCAACATGCACATCTGAGCTATGACTCCAGGAGTCAAATGGTAGCCTTTCCATATTCTCCACAACCTGAGATGGTCATGGATATCAATTTGGGTATGGTAAACTCATTATCAAGGGAGATCAAGAGAGACCATCCTGCTCGCACCAACCCATCCTGCCAAAGAATGCTCAGGTGTCCAGTTGCTTTCACTAATCAAGGCAACAACAGCTGAGGTTCATGCAGAACCAGCCATTATTACAATGTTTTTGAGGCAAAATGTAATGGTACCAACTACAGCAGAATCCTCAATTCCAGCAATATCAACATTATCTGCAGCAGCACCATCGTAACAGTAGGAGCTCCTCTAGGTAGCATTGCTAGACCGTATCCTTTTGTAACTCTACCTTGGATACCTTAGCCCGTTTTGGTTGAAGAATAATGAAAGGATATGGAGGAGTTCAGACAAGAGATAACAGAACTCGTCAGAGGAAAGCTGACTATTCCTACACAGATCGAGGTGAATCCCAATCCCATGAAGCGCAAACCCGACCAAGTAACACTACAAGGAAAACACGTTGTGACTACAGAACTATGCCCACAGATGTGGGGTTTGTGATCACGGAATTGAGCTCTAACCACAGCACGTCATGACCAGTAACCGTAGCTACAAGCCTCGTCGTGAGAGTTTTCTAACCACGAGTATGTCGTGTCCACTACAAGTGACCACGGAATTTGTCATGGCCACAACTCTTGTGTGAAGACTTTGGTCACGGATTGTAACTACGAGGAAACTAGTGGCCACGGAATTAACGTGGTCACAAGTTTCCATAGCCACATTTCGTTGCCACAACTCATTTTTCTTATAGTGTAATGACCAGACATCCATCACTCAAGATAAGGTACATTTGAGTTTAGATTTCCCTTCATCTCACTTTGTGTCTCTTAGAAGCAGTAGAAAATCAACAGGAGGAAGCTCAACTAAGCAAGGATGGATGTCACTTGAGATGATAACCACGAGCTAGTTACTGATTTTGACGAGGATGGTTGAAGCGATACTGGTTTCTTTAATAATTATGCAAAGCAATGCCCGGAATAGGATTTAGAAAAAACTCCAAAAAAGTAGCAAAACCATATGTTCGATATGACCTATATGTGTGATATATGGGCTATAAATGACTGATATGTGTGACATGTATGTGTATTTGTAAGTTCTTTATTGTTTTAATATCTTGGATGATCTTAATTTGTGAATAAATGACAAAAAATAGCTTTTTTGAGCCATTTCCAACATTTCCACTGATATCATTGTTATATCGACGATATATCCCGATATATCGATTTCCAGACGGACCGAAATGATATCGATATCAATACGACCTTCCTTGGTTTTGCTAAAGTCATTGATGAACCATCAGTAGAAACCTACATGATGTGGAAAAGATTGTAGTTGTTTGAGATTGGTTCGTGGAGCGAGCTTTCTTGATGACCTTCAATTTGGTTGGGTCAACCTCCATTCCCTATTGGAGATGACATAACCAAGTACAATCTCCTCAATTAGCATGAAATGACACTTCAACCAAGATAAAATAAGATTTGCCTCACGACATTTATGTAGCACTTGATATAGACATTTTATACAAGAGTCAAAATCATACATTATAAATTGAGAAGTCGTCTAAGGAGACCTCTAAAAAATTGTCCACCATATCTACAAAGATGTAAAGCATCCACCTCTAGAATATAGAGAGAACATTGCATAAATTAAAGGTCATTCATTTAAAAAAATACATCCAAATGGACATGTGAACATTACCTTGTCTTGGACTTTAGGAGCTATTGCCACCTGATTTATATGCAAACTAACCATCCAAGAAACTGTAAAAATCATTCCCCTCCACTCTTTCAATGATTTTGTCTATAAAAGGTAAAGGGAAATCGTACTTCTTGGTGATTTGATTGAGGTATTGGTAATCCACATAGACAAGCCACGATGTCAATACTCTGATTGAGACCTCCTCCCCTCCTCGTTGATCATGATTGTAATACTATATTTATTCGACACCACATGCAAAGGATTCAATGGAGAGATCGATTGGGTGGTTGGAGGAATGCGCCTGAATAATCATATTTTTGAGATAATCAAAAGCTAAAAGATACTCATCATCTGTCTGGAACTTGGTGTCATTTTCTAAAAACACAATTAACAGTTGGGAAAAATTCGCTAAATTCCTTGATGAACCATCACTGGGAAACTACATGCTGCAGAAAAGATTCTAACTGTTTGAGATTAGTTTGTTGAGTGAGCTTTTTGATGACCTCCAATTTGGTCGTGACAACCTCTATTCCCCTATTGTAGATGACATGACCAAGTACAATCCCCTGAGTCGGCATGAAATGACTCTTCAACTGAGATTAAACAAGATTTGCCTCACCACATTTATATAGCACCCGGTATAGACATTTTAGACAAGCGTCAAAATCGTCCATTTAAATTGAGAAGTCATCTAAGGAGAACTCTAAAAATTTATCCACCATATCTGCGAAGATGTAAAGCATGCACCTTTATAATGTAGTAAGAACATTTCACAAATTAAAGGGCAATCATTTAAAAGCATGCGTTCAAACGAACATGCAAACATTACATTGTCTTGGTCTTTAAGAGCTATTGCTACCTGATTATATCCAAACTAACCATCCAAGAAACCGTAAAAATCCTTCCCCTCCATTCTTTCAACGATTTGGTCTGTAAAGGTAAGAGGAAGTGGTATTTCTTGGTGGTTTGATTGATGCATTGGTAATCCACATAGACTTGCCACGATGTCAGTACTCTGGTTGAGATCTCCTCCCCCTCCTCGTTGATCATGATTGTAATACTAAATTTATTCGACACCACATACAAAGGACTCCTTTACTTAGAGTCGGAGATGAGATAGATGAAGTCGGATCTCCACCACTTGGATGTCTCTTTCATGACACCTCTTTGAGAGTCATGTTTAACCAACACTGATATTCTCTAGATGGTTCAGTGTCATTCACTAAGTAGATGTGATGGGAACAAAGATATGTCTTTATGCCTCGGAGATATGAAACATTCCATCTGATTGTATTATAGTTTATATGAAGAGGCTCCATCAGACATGATTATTAGTCATCAGTCAAGTTCACGAAAACTATGACCCGAAAACAGGGGCGGAACCAGGAATTTCATCAAGGAGGGGCCGGGTTTACAACTATATGTATGCTCGAAAATGGGAAAAAATTTATGTAGAATGATATTTTTAAATAGAATTAATATTTCTAAAATGAACCTCTTTCAATCTTGGTAAATGTAAAATTAAATCTATTATTAATGTTAGAATTTCAAATAGACTTATATTTTCAATGACTATTTTTAAATTTGGATAAACATAATAATTTAAGCCTCTTTAATCCATCCTAAAAGGCTAAATTATCAAGTGAAATTTTGAAACAAAAAAGTTCATGGTTAAATGGAAACAATAAAATTAATTTTATTTAAAGAAGTACTAAAAATAACGGGAGAGATAAATAAACTTGAATTGCAATTTTATATCAAATTATTTTGATACTTTGGAAGTGATAGGATAAACCATATAAAAGAAAGTAAAATTGATGGAGATAAGATTCGAACCTTGACCTCTAAAATAAAAGCCATGCCACTCTACCACTTGACTATTTAATGATTCTACAACCTTTCTCTAACAACATTAACTATAAAACATATAAGGAGGGGCCGCATTAAAAACCTAAAACATTGTACACGTGTCGTGTAATAATCATGGGGGGGGGGGCATGGCCCCCCGCATAATATATACTAGTTCGGCCCCTGACCGAAACATGTTGGATTTACCTGCAAGGAATATATACTTCATGGTTGAGGGAAGTGGCTTCAATTCAGTGGAGAACAAGCTGGTGGTGCCGGCATGATGATGGTGTGTAGGATACTAGATATGCATGTGTAATCTTTCTTTGTCAGAAATGTTTTATACTAAAACAACAACATCTAAATTTAGAAATGATGAAATCTGCTCACACTCTAATCTTGCATTCAGCTCAACATCTATCAAAAGGTGAAAGAACCCAAAACTAGTCATATCCCACTCCACTTCCAACTTGGAGTTGATCATCATACAATGCATCAAGGAATTCAACTTCAATTCCTATAGAACCTTCGAAAACTATGCTATCCTCATTCTCTTTACTCATGATCAACTTTTCTATAGAATCTCAGTCTGGCTCACCATCTGTGAGAAGAACTTGTGTCTTTATGCCATTCAAACTCAATGTCTCTAAGCCCATAAAATCACAGTTAATACTTATCTTACTGCTCCTGGTTTGATGCTGGCTCATCATCTAAAATTTGTATATTCATGTCCTAAACACAAAAGTGCACCTTCCCAATTTCATGATCAAATAGGTCCTTAATTGTCATCAAATAGGTTTACCTGATATGATAAGGAAATGGGCCAATCTTTCAAAGAGTCTCCATGTCCAAGTTGATGAAGTGCGTGAGGGATTAAAAAACCCCGACTTGTGATGATAAGATCCTCAAGGTTTCCTCTTGGCCATTTAATGATTTACGAGGGCCAAACTCGAATTAATAGAGTACAGAGGAAGAGAGGAGATTAATTGAGGAACCACTATCCAAGAGATGAGGTTCCAAGACCTGTCGCAGGATCTCGCATCTGACTAGATTGGCTCCTTTGTTTGCCTTGGAAAGATGTTCCGGATGGTCGTGGTGGAAACCGCGATAGAGATATGTTTTCTGTGCATTTTTCTATTCCTTATCTGTTTACGGATGGTAGTCTTTTCTTTCAAAAATTCCTGCAGCCGAGGATTATCCTCCTTGGCGTCAATAAGAGATTTAACACTTTTAAATTTATGATGCAACTCTTCTATTTTCTCAATAATTTGCATTTTTTTGGATTTTTCCATTAACTACCTTCAGAAGTGGAGTTCTATGGTTGTCTTTATTCTCAGAAACACATTTATCTGCCATCAAAGAAAAAATATGCAAGTTGGCGATGGAATCATCTGAGTCTACATCATCCACAATTTGAATGTCCTCATCTTTGTTATCTAATGTTTATTTCCGACCTATAGATATTGGAAATGGATTCCATTCAAGTTCTTTATAAGTTATAACATTAAATAACTTAACAAAATATACACTTAGATGACACATATAGATCATTTGTGAAGACTATGATCCTTATATTACACATATCGGTTATATCGAACATATCGCTGGTACTATTAGTTTTTGACCTTATATATTGAAAATGGAGTTCATCCAAATTCTTAGATCGCTAGATAACTTACAAAGATTCTCTTTAGATCACACATATCTGTCATCTATGAAGCTTATATCGCATATATCGATCATTTCGAACATATCGATATTAATGTTGATTCTTGACTTAAGTTATTTTTTGAAGAATTAACTTGTAGATATTGGAAATGAATTTCATTTAAATTCTTTACACATGAAATAACTTGCAAATATACTTCAAGTTGAAGAACCATTATATGCACCCTCATGTCGCACCGTATCCTACCAGTACAGGGGTCTTGCTGCTCGGTCAACAAGCCTGGGGGGTCTAGCGGGGGCCCAGGTTGGCCCTCCCTTGCGGGGGTACGCATGCAGCGCCCCTGACCTGAAACTATATTATATATATATATATATATATAAACCATTGTGTGTTTTAATACTAGATGTAGCTAGATATGCGCTTAATACTGGGTGTAGCTACATAAATAGTGGAATCAATCTTCCATGAATAATAGCATTGATATATAGAGATATCGGCGAAATATCGATGATATCCAGGATTTTTTTGTTTTGAATCCAATCATTTTTTATCGACATGAGCCGATATGGAGATATATCACTGATATCCCTATAAAAGGATATACTAAGTGATTTCGGTACCCCCCTTCCCTGTCGAAACCGATATATCGATGATATATCGCTGATACGACCTCGAAACTCCCCTACTGTTAACTGGGCTTTTAGCGAATGGCACCGGGTTCAGATAGATGACAAATATCTTTCAGCTTTTGAGTATATAAAAATATGATAATTTAGGCCCATGTCGTCCAACTACCCCATTGAGCTCCCCATATGAGTCCTTTATATGTCGTGTCAAATAAATCTAATGTTACGTCAACGATGAGGGAGATAAGATCTCAACCAGAGTATTGACATCGTGGCATGTCTACGTGGATTACCAATTCATCAATCAAACCACCAAGACGCACGACTCCCTTTTACCTTTTGTAAACCAAATCATTGAAAGATTGGAGGAAAGGATTTTTATGGTTTCTTGGATGGTTAGTCTAGATGTAATTAGGTGGGAAATAAATCTTGAAGACCAAGACAAGGTAATGTTTATATGCTTATTTGGATGTATGCTTTTAAATGAATGCCCCTTAATTTGTGCAATATTCTCACTATATTCTAAGGTGCATGCCTTACATCTTTGCAAATATGGTGGACAAATTTGTAGAGTTCTCCTTAGATGACTTCTTGATTTACATGGATGATTTTGAAACTTCTCTAAAATGTCTATATTGAGTGCTACATAAATGTGGTGAGGCAAATCTTGCTTTATCTTGGTTGAAGAGTCATTTCATGCTGACTCAGAGGATTGTATTAATTAGTCATGTCATCTCCAATAGGAGAATAGAGGTTGACATGACTAAATCACATGTCATTAAAAAAATCGCTCCACGAACCAATCTCAAACAGTTACTATCTTTTCTGCAGCATGTTGGTTTCTATTGATAGTTTATAAGAACTTTAGCAAAATTCCCCAACTGTTAATTGAGCTTTTAGTGAATCACTACAAAAAGTGCCATTGGCGTGCACATGGGGCTCGTCATATGCACGCTACGTGTACACCTTGTGCACGCCCAGAAGTTGGGCGAGCATATATGCTCATCCGATGTGTGCTCGTAGATAGACTTGTCGCAAGGGTAGGGAGGCGGGCACCAATATACACAAGGTGTTTGCCCCTTATCTAGGCATGCATTAATGTGCTCGCCCAATCACTCTCCCTCACAAAAATGGAGAGCTTTTCTGAGAGACAGGGACGGGAACATGTGCTCGGTTCGCTAGGATTTTAGACATCCCATCGAACATGTAAAACCTACCAAGAAACCACTGTAGCTGTTTATTAAAGTTGAGAAATGTAAAATGTCCAATAGCCAACATCTTCTTATACTTGTACAACTAACTTGAACCTATCAATTCACATAATATCTATGAACTTACTATCAAACTAAACATATAAGTTCATATAAATATGCAATATATATGTAAGTGCATAATAAAAAATATTCTAAAGGTTCTACAGTTGAAATAATCTACAACTACAACTAGATCTAATATTTTTAAAATTGAAAGACTTGCTTGGAATTCAACAACTACACAAAATTTAAAAAAACAAGAAACTCATTTCTTCTTCGATCTGAACATTTTTGAAATCAAATTCTATTTTGATTTCCTTTTCTCATTCTTCTTCTAATTAAACCTGGCATACATGTGTGCTTCTTCTTTCGGGTCGTTCTCCTCCTCCTCATCATCAACTGATCGATCTTCTCACTTTGAGATGCACACCCTTGTGACCTATAATAAGTAAAATATGTATATGATACGCATGTGAAGATAGAAAATTATGAAATTATTACTCGTCTTAAGGAAAATACTTACATGTATGCCATGAAATATTCTCGAAACTTCGTCACCTACTCCACCATCATCGCTATCTGAGACTCCCCTGTGGTGATGGTTGTGATGATTATGACTATGAATATATATATAAGACGACTGACCGTAAGCATAATAAGATTGGCAATGCTCCTCCACATAGTATGGAGGAAGATCACCAAGCGTCTACTTCCGATTCGCCACAATACCCCTCTCCTCCAACACTATTAAATTTATCATTATGTAATATGTAGATATATTTAAAAATTGAATAAAATAAATTAATATTTTTCTATATCTGTTTCCAAATAGCTTTATCAAATAGTGGTTGGTCTCCATCAAGAGTCCCACTAATTTCCGTAGATAGAACCAAATAATCATCTTGAAATATAAGTTGAAAAATATTATAAGAACTATTTTTTAATATATCTTTCAAATTCCTTAAAAATATAAAGACTAACCATCAATTCTCATGCTTTAAGAGCGAACCATTGGAACACTCTCTCTTTCCCACTCATGTGGGATCTAGAACACCAATCCTAAAATGAGGGTTCTCTTTCCAACCTAGTTGCCTGCAAAAATAAAAATAAGTAATAATAACAGAATGGATCTATAATAAATTAAAGTTCAAAATATAATTTTAAAAGAAATTACCATCTCTACTCTAATCTAATTGTGGCTTTTGGAGCCACTGGTCGATCTAATCTTTTGTTTTTTGACGATTTACCCTTTTCGTGCGATCTTCTTTCAAACTCAGAAAATATAATGAATGACCAAAACTCACCCAATTGCAAAAATATAAGATGAATATAAACTCTTATAAAAATTATATCTAAAACTATGATGGTAAGATAATACCTCTCCTCACACCATGATGGTGGGAATCTCTTCATCTCCCCGAAATTCATTTCCTCGCATCGGTTTTCCACACGAGAGTCTCTTCTTACCTTAAAAAAATATATCGCTCATCCTATTCTCCACCAAACGAATAAAGGCTCGATGGTAAAACTCCTTCCCCGGATCAGCAATAAAACAATACCTATTCTGATAATTGTTGAAAAATTTTAAATAAATGAATTGCAACAATTATCAAAATTTTCAAATAAATTTTCTTTATATTCCTACCAGAAAAATCTCAAATAATCTCTCATGCTCGGTAGTAGAAATACGACATCACCGAAATTACGTACTAGTTAAATGTGTCTTGATAATGTTGGTTATCTCCTTTGTGACGTTGTTTCTATTAAAAAAACCCTACAGATTTTTGAATTTTTTTAAAGAGTATATATATATGTGTGTGTGTGCAAGTTAAAAGGAGGAAGTGTAAAAAAATTACATCCCATCCGCAGTAAGCTCTGATAAAGAAAAAGAAGACGAAATCTGCCTACCTCCAGTAGGTAAAGGCTCGTAGGTGCTCGGACGTCTAGAAGAAGGAGAATCAAAATCAATCGATGTCCGTGCAGGTACCGAGATAGGACATGCATCGGGAGCCACTGAGGAAGATGCCTCTCCATAAAAGGGTACTGATAATAGGCTATGACCCGTGAGTCTCTTTAGTAAGTGAATCGAAATAAAAATGCGGAGTATGCTGCAACTGGAAGAAGGTGAGTCCGAGGAGGTCAGACGAGTGGATCGCTGAGATCTATGAGAGCTGCCACATCTAAAACTAATCATGATTGTATTGGCAATATAATAGTTAATTATACACTTATCAATAGATTTTTTTAACTAGTACACTACTTTACAATAATATGCAGTCAATCTTCTTCATTTGATTCTGATGAATTATAATATGTTTCATTGGTTCCAGAGTTGTCTGAATCATTATTTGTAACCTCTACATCATCTAGTAGGTCAGGAGATATGACATCATTATCTGCCAATCAAATCGATTTGATGATAAGAACTTCATCCGCTATGCTCATGATGGGGAGTGAAAGCTTCATCTATGTCATCTTATGTAGGAGTGTCTTCTTTAGAAATATAACTTCATGAATTTATCTTGACAAAATTAAAGTTTCAATGTTCTTTCTCTTCTTTGAAACTTGATGATAAAACATCCATAAAAAATATAACGCACAAATGGTAAAAATAAAAATCTAAAAATCAAGCTTGTATATAAAAACTTGTGGTAAAATATGTAAATAGTATATAAAAGTTACGAAATATGTATATTATATGCACATGTGTATACAAAACTAACTCACTAACTTTCGCTTCTAAAAAAAGAATAACAAATATAACAAAAAATGAGAAAAATATAAAAATATAAAATATAATAAGTATAAATTCATAAACATGACAAAACCAACAAAATCCTTTAGAGTTGAAAATCTTGAAAATTAAATTGATAAAAAATAATTTCATGTGCATTCACATTTTTAAGCATAAATTTGACCCTTGAACCAATTTGGATTAAAATCTAGAGACCGAATCTTGGTTAAGGCCTTAGTCCACTTAATTTCATAAGAACTTTCTAGGAAATGGAATTAATACTTCTTAGACCGACCACTTAATTATTTGGGTTGTGTGAGACTGTGTTCATGTATCAACTTAATTGATTTTTCAAAGTAGAATATTTCATGTCATCTCTATAACCATTAAATAGTGATTTGACTTGAATCATGCGCTCTACACTTAGCTAGATCTGAAAAAGGTGGCAAAGAGATGTCCAGTTCCCATTCTGGCATGCACATGAGTGCATCATCTTAACAAAGTAGTTGTAGTCTTCATAGAGGCCAGTGCACCCTAACCAATTGTCTAGTGGCTTGGAAAGAAAGATCGCTTTCTATTTCCCTTTATTGATCATATTGTTGATAGATTTGCTGGGAAGGAGTTCTTTGTTTCTTGGATGGGTACTCGAGTTATAATGAGGTTGTAATCGTACCCGAGAATTAGGAGAAGACAACTTTTACTTGTCCATTTGGCACCTACGCCTTTAGACGAATGCCCTTTAGATTGTATAACGCCACCGCTACATTCCAGAGGTGTATGTTGGCCATATTCGCTGACAAGGTAGGTAGTTTTTAAGAGATATTCATGGACGATTTCTCAGTCTACAAGGTTAGTTTTGACGCATGTCTTACTTATTTAGATCGAGTACTTCAGTATTGTTGCGAGGTGAATTTATTGCTCTCGTGGGAGAAGAGTCACTTTATTGTGACTAATGGGATCGTATTGAGCTACATCATCTCCAAGCATGGTATGGAGGTTGACCTGGCTAAAATTGATGTAATCTCCAAGCTAGATTCGTCGATAAATCTGAAACGATCGCGGTTGTTTCTTGGTCATGCTGGATTTTATAGGAGATTCATTAAGAACTTCAGCAAGATCAACAGGCCTTTGACTGAGCTTCTGTGCAAGGAGAGTGTGTTTATTGTTGATGAGAAGTCCTCCTTGTATTCCATCAGATGAAAGACATGGTTACTAGAGCTCTTGTCTACAGTCACCTGATTGGTCTCTCCCCTTTGCGATCATGATGGATATGTCAGATTATATAGTTGGGGATGTTTTAGGGCAGAGAAGGGATGGAGTACCATTTTACATACACTATGCTAGTAAGACTTTAGATGTGGTACAAAGGAACTACATAGTTATAGAGGAGGAGATGCTAGGAGTGGTGTTTGCTTTAAAGAAGTATTGTTCACACCTACTTGGTTCGAGAGTTATTGTATACATGGATCACATTGTCATATGGTACTTACATGCAAAGAAGGATGCAAATACCACACCTTATTAGATGGATCATTCTTCTCCACGGGTTTGATTTAGAGATTCGTGATAAACTTAGAGTGAAAATATTGTGCCAAATCATCTTTCTCATATTACAGATGCAGAGTCCTCTGAGCAGCTACTGGTTCCCATTAAAGAGACCTTTCTAGATGAGGCGATTTTGTCTTTTGCCTTACTCCCACGGTACGATGATATTGTGAACTACTTGTCTCTAAGAAAATTCCACAAGATTGACCCATGCTGAAGGTAGACATATTTTTGTCAGAGATTCATTTTTACCAGTGGGAGGATCCATGCCTATTTCGTGAGGGTGCAGATTGTATATGGAGGATGTTCATTCCTCATGAGGAATACACTAGTGTGCTTGAGCATTGTCATAGATTTGAGGCTGGTGGGCATTGATAATCACGGAATTCAAGGGGTCTAATGTCTCTCACAAAGCGAAGACAACCGTGTCGCTGTGGTGACCCTCAGGGAATCCCGTATTTAATCAACAATGAACCCACAATCAATAAATCAAGCAATGACAAATAAATATGGAGTCAAATTTATTTTTAACTCTACAAACAAGATGTATACGTGTAAGTATGTAGAGAGTTCGAACACAGGGAGCAAGGCAGGATAGATCAAGCTAAGTGCAAAATGTGATGTGATTGTGGTCAATGCCTACAAGATGCAAATAATTTTGTGGGTTTTAATTTTTAATTTTTATCTTTTATTTTTAATTTTGTAATTTTGTATTTTGGTTTTTGATTTTCTGATTTTTTTATTTTGTTTTTATATTTTATATTTTTTTGTATTTTCTTTTTCAATAAAGGAATATATATACAATATAAGGGAAGAGAGGATAGGGTATTTATAAAGATGAGGGAAAACGTTAAAAAATCAGAGAATAACATGGTTTTGCTTTTTTTATATTTTTTTAATGTTTTTGTGATTTTTCTAGATTTTTCCTATTTTTTTTCTTTTTAAGGGCAAAAATACTAGTAAACAGTGAGATAAGTTGCTGGCCGAAATTAAAATGAGGATGAAAAATATCAAACGGAATTCAACATTCCTCAAATTAATTTTAATTGAAGATAATAAATCAAAGAAGATACGGAAACTGAAATTGCATTTTTAGGATTTTTGTAGGATTTTTAAGATTTTTAGGAAGATTTTTGGTGTTTTGCTATTTTTAGGAGTTTTCTTTTGAATTTTTAATGATTTTTAGTCTGAAGTTAAAACACACAGAAACAAACAAAATATATTTTTTTTGGAATTTCAAAACGTAATGAATATATTAAATATAAAATACTGCAGGAAGGTAGAAATGATGTTTTTGATTTTTTCGGCTAACCAAACAACATGATAAAAATGTAACAAAAATCCCTGGTTATAGAACAAACTTAGGGGCACACGGACATATTTTTAGATTTTGAAATAGATAAAAGGAGCTCCAGAAATAAATCAATCACTCAAAATATTGTAGAAATTCTACAGGACACAAATCGCAATATTTTTTATTGAAATTTGACCCAAACTCGGCCCTGCTAATTACTACAACATATCCAAAAATGAGCACGTAATATTGAGTATTTCAAGCGTTATCAACAAAACAAGCCTAATCAGTACTCTGACTTCATAAAATTTGCCATAAATAGTTCGTACATCAGAAAATTCTGAAATTTGGATATGATGTGTATCTTTAAAGCAGCTTTCTAACAAAAAAATCTCGCATGAAACGGAGTTCAGATGAATGATTTATGAACGTTTAAGTGCAGGAGTACATATGAAAACATAAGAACGAAACTGCAGTATAAAAATGTACTCGAAAACTTTCCGAAATATGCCAAAAATGTGGGGACGTGATTGCAAAATGCCCCACTAATCCAGGTGGCTTCAAGCTGATCTTGGATAACAAGGGAATGTGCGTGAAAGTGCTCCGATTTACCTGCAATTAGAAGAAGGGCTCGAGTACAAAACTCGGCCAAGATGTTAGGTACACAAAAAAAATGGGATGTGAATGGGTTTTCCTTCGCTTTGGTGAGGGAAGAAGGATGTGCTCCGACCACCGTATGTGGCCGAAGATGAAGGGGGTTGTGTATGAGGATACGTAGAATCGCGGAGGATGGCGGCGGTGAGATGAAAGCCGCGTCGAGGAGGATGAATGAAAGTCGAAATGATGGGATCGAAGCTCGCCGGAGCTTGCTCCGGCAAGGGATGAACGAGGTGATTAAGTGACTAAAAAGCAAGTAAACGAAATGCTAGAATAAATCTACGATCTACAAGTGAATAAAGAACAAGAAGATAAGAAGAAAAAAATGAAAGAAAATACGAAACCTCAAGCCAAGAATGGCGAGATGGACCTCACGGCTAAGGTGGCCGGAGATGGTGATGGAGCCGCCCTTCGACTCGCCTAGCCATGCCTCCGAGGAGCTGGGGAGCTCACTGTCACTTCACTCTATCTTGAGCTCCAAGGAGGGTGGCCAAAATGGGTCCAAGAGGGTTCAAAAACGAATTGGAAGAAGATGTGATCTTTTTGTACATGTGAGGTGGGCGGCTCCAAAGAACGATGGATATCTAGCAAATCGTTGATCCAATCCTTCAAGCAACCTCTGGGCGTGTATGAGGGTACATAAAGGAGAAAAAGTTGTGAAGGAAGCTTAGCCATTGGGTGAAAGGGTCGGCCTTGAAAAATCCGAGAAATCGGACAAAAACAAGGATCTGACAGGAGTGGCAGAGGCTGGTTAGAGAGTTGATGTGGTGGCAAGAAGATTGGTGTGTATCTTGAGAATAGACAACTCAACTCTAGATATAAAGGTTGGGCGTGTATAATGGATGCGTGTAGAGAAAAAGTCTAGAAGGAAGCCCAGCGATTGGGTGAACGAATCGACCTATAAAAATTCGAGAATATTGGCAAAAACTAATGTTCTGACGCACAACAGAGGGGGGGGGGGTCAGACAACATGATAATCATGCTCCAAAGCTCGAAGAAAATAGGGCAAATACATGATCCAATGCTAAAAAAAATATACTGGGCATGGATAATGAATATAAGAGGAGAAAAAGTCAAGAAGACTTCATTGTGAAAAGATGTACGATGCATCCTCCAAAAATCGGCGAAAACGGCCAAAAACGTGGTTCTAACACAGTACATTGGTAAATTGTTATATGTATTTTATACAAGAATTTTATTTTTTTAATGTTTTATTTATCATTTTATTCAAGTTTTAATATGTACATATATAATAATATATGAAATAATAAAAATATGAAATAAAATAATGAATAATAAATAAATGAATATTTTAATTGGTATAATATACAATAGGGGTCCAAAACTCAACTTTCAAACCGTAACTCCGAAAAATACGAAACCACCTTCATTAAATAGATTATTGAAAATTATATACAATTAGAGGTGAGTTTGATAAATTTTGAGTTTTTATTTGAGAGATACGGGTCTGGGAAGTTGGGATTCTGGATTCTTGTTCAGACCATAACTTTTTATCTGTATATTATTTTTCAGTGAAATCAATTTTGTATTTTTATTTATTTAATTATATACAACTTTCATGTACAAAGTTTCTTTATTTGAGGTATAAAAAGTGGAACCAAAAATAGGTCCCAAAATGAATAAAGAATGAATAGAATATTATAGGTATTTTATCTGTATTTTGGCCCTTATCTCCCCTACTTTATTCCTTGTCGACCTATTCATCAAGATGCCTAGGTCTCGGGGTTTCGGGTCATAAAATATTTACAATATTTTTTTCTTTTTCTTTTCTTTTATTTATTCTATAATTTTGACTTTAATTACAGTATTTTATACACTAAATAGATGCACATGCATGAATGCTAAGATGATGATATTAATGACATTTACAGGCATTTGCTAGAGTTTTTAATGCCAAAATGATAGAATAAAGATGATGAAATGTGGATTCATCATCCCCCTATACTTTACCTTTGCTAGTCCCTAGCAAACACTTATGCAATAAGTGCAAAAGAAAAAGAAAGAAAAGAAAAAGAAGAACTTGGATTTTATTTGATTATCAAACTTGTCTTCACAAAATCAAAGTTTGGAGCTTAAGTCGGACCTTTGGAATTTTAGTGCGGGCGGAACCTTAGTGAGAACCTTGTTTGAAATTCAACAGTCCTTGAGAATCCCAAAACTCTGTCCAAGTCTCCTCAAAAGCCAGGTCAGAAATACTTCAACTCATACGCAAACTCTTACGACTATGAATCTGACTCGTACAGTGTAAGTGATATGTAGCTCCCCACCTCAGAAGTAACAAAGAACCAACCTCCCCCACCCTGGTAACTCTAATGCCTCGGTCTAGCAACTCTTTCCTCGAGAAGCGGGGTATTCCCTTCTAAGTTCAAGTGCAACCGGCTCAAGAAGAGGGGGAATAAGAGCTATCGAATTTTGGGAGCTCAACCAGTGTAGCTAAGTCTCCCGCTGCAAGCTTCATGAGATGTAACATGGATACCATAAGCTTTTGCTTTATTGGACTATATACACTCCGGTGGGGTTATTAAATTTTCAATCCGACCCACCACTTTTTTGGAGTTCCTTTTTTTTTCTTTTTTTTTCTTTTTTTTTCTTTTTTTTCAAGTGCATCTGTACAACATATCTACATGGTGCAGCATATATACAAGAAATTTTCCTCTTGAGCCAGTAGACTGTCCCTCTTTTGAAGCTTTATTGCAACCCACGGCTTCTGTCTTTAGCCTTCATCATCACTAGACCAAGTTGAGGCGCACTTCCTTCACTAGAAGAAGAAGAGATGTTCCGCCTAGAAGTACTACCCTCATATGCTACCCCAAGCCAAAGGAAACTGCCTCCTCACCACCTCATCCGTGGAGAGCTATGTGAAAGGTGCAGGTGTCCAAGTTAGGTCATTATCAACAAGAGTCGTGCGTGTGCTCCGAAATACTCTACTTAGGCAGTCAAGAATCCATTGAACCAAGTCCCGTGATTCTCAAAGAATTAAGTCAACTAGACATGAAGTACCTCAAACCCAGTTCTTATAAGGTTCTTGTTATTAGGTAGATTTTAAGGTCCAATCAAGCTCCAATCTCCGGATTTTACTTAGACTCGTTCAACTATCAAAATCAATCTGAAAAATGCGAATGCTATGCAAAATGCAAGAAATATTTTTGTGATGCAATTTTCAAAGAATTTTGAACTTTTTATGGATTTTTGAAAAGATGATGATGATGCATATGCAGATGCAATTTTTTTTTGTATTTTTTTTCAAAAGATTTTTCAAGTGTTTTTGGATTTTAGTTTTGCAAATGTTTTTGGGATTTTCGAAAACAAAAAGATTTGGCTGAAAACTAGGTTGAAAATATGTACACGGGAGTGCTTCTTATATATACAAGAAGTGGATTTTAAGAATTTATAAGGGTAGGTGATCAATTTTATAAAGATATATAGTGATTTTTAGGTGTGATGCATATATTCCTCAAACTTATTTGATACAAACTTTTCAAAGAATTTTTGAAAACTATAGTCCAAAATAGTTTTTACAATCATTTTTGCAAACATGTACACCCATTTGAAAATCATTTTGCAAAGGTTTTTCAAACAGTATATATAGATTTTTCAAAATATTTTTGCAACCATTTTTCAAAACATTTGCAAATCATTTTTCAAACATTTTATTTCACACAAAGAAAATGAACTTACAATCAAAATATTTTTACAAAGGTTGAAAACATGTAACAAAACATTTTCAAAATAGTTTCCAAAAGATTTTTCATAAGGATTTTCAAACTATTTTTCAAACATTTTGCAAAAAAATATTTTCACCTGATTTATTAATCAGTATATACAAAAAGAATTTAGGGAATGAAACATCTTTTTATTAGGGTTTTTAATGAATTTTAAAGAATGATTATCCGTAATTATTAGTAAAAATACGAAAGTACGAGTTATGGCTAAAGTATATACGCAGTATATACGACCCCCCTATACTTGGCTTGAGCTATGTCCTCATAGATCGGAGAGAAAAGAGAAGACGTAACTCGTACTAAGTATAGAAAAGTCCAAAGAATGAATAAACGAATGAATGAGAAGTTGACCGTCCCCCCTATACTTAGGATCAAATAATCCTAAGTATAGCAGACTGTACACAAAGCAGGGAGGGTCAAGGGTGGGAATGAACAGATCGTACTCAGACTGTCTCCCTCTATACTTAGGGTAAGATATCCCTAAGTATAGAGAGGAAGAGGAGACAATAGAGAGGATCAAAGAATAGAAGAAACTCGGGGTGCACGCCTCCCCTATACTTAGGACAAAGTACGTCCTAAGTATAGCAAAATCATAAGATGAAGATGGAGTGTGAACCATAAAGAATGAGTGATCGATGTACAGATGAATATATATACAATGTCGGATCTCAGTGATAATCATGTACGAGATGCTGAAGGTGTGAGTCAAAGAATCATCTCATACCAAATGAATCGGGGCAACATCAACGGTCGGCGGATTATGATCTAGATATGATTTCAAGCGCTGACCATTGACTCTAAAGGTGGAAGATGATGAAGGTTCAGATATATCAATGCTGCCATTATTATGCACCTTCCGGACCACATCTGGTCCTTTCCATTTGCTTTGTAATTTCCATGGGAATAAATTTAGTCTAACATCAAATAACCATACTTGCTGTTCTGGTTCAAATTGTTTATGGCTGATTTGGGAATCGTGCCATACTTTCACTTTCTCCTTATACTGTAGGCCACTTGAGAAGGCTGTATCTCTTAATTCTTCCAGGGCTGCCAACTCTGCTTTCCTCTGTTCTCCTACACTCTTTGGATCCAATAATAAATCTGTAACTGCCCAAAGTGACTTATGCTTTATCTCCACTGGTAAATGGCACGGCTTGCCATAGACGAGACGAAAGGGAGATGTCCCTAATGGTGTCTTGAAGGAAGTCCGATAAGCCCACAAGACTGAGTCCAAAAGTTGTGACCAATCTTTTCGGTCTGGGCGGACTACCTTCTGCAAAATTGTCTTGATCTCCCTATTCGATACTTCAGCAAGACCATTAGTCTGAGGGTGATACAGTGTGGCAACACGATGGTCAATACTGAACTCGTCTGTAAGGGCCCTGACCTTGTCGTTAATAAAGTGAGACCCCCCATCTGAAATCAAGACTCTAGGCACCCCGAACCGTGAAATAATATTTTTCCTCAAGAAACGACATACGGTTTTAGCATCTGCGGCTCGGGCAGGGATGGCCTCAACCCAACGACTAACATAATCCACAGCAAGAAGAATATACTCAAACCCCTGACTTTTAGGAAATGGGCCCATGAAATCAATTCCCCATGCATCAAAAACCTCACAAAAGTGAATGGGCTGCATGGGCATCATGTCTCTCTGTCCGCAAGTACCCATCTTCTGACAGTCAGTACACCTTCTCACGAACTCATCAGAATCCTTGAAAAGGGTAGGCCACCAAAGGCTGGATTGGAGCACCTTCTGTGTTGTCCGTCTCCCAGAATGATGTCCTCCTGCCTCAAGCTTGTGACAGTAGGTGAGGACGCTATGTTGCTCATCTTGAGGAATGCACCGTCTCCAGATACTATACCCTCCCTCATGATAAAGGATGGGATCCTCCCAATGGTACGATTTGGCCTTCGCAAGGAAGGTCTCAAGCCGCTGTCTGGGCCAACCTTATGGAATGGATTTGGCAACAAGGTAATTCACAATGTCGGCATACCATGGAAGAGAGGTGATAGCAAGGATCGCCTCATCTGGAAAAGTTTCAGTGATAGGTGCTATGGGCTCAGATTCCTCAAGGTTTTCTAGGCGGGAGAGGTGATCTGCCACAACATTCTTAACTCCATGCTTATCCTTAATCTCAATATCAAATTCCTGGAGGAGAAGGATCCATCTGGTTAATCTGGCTTTGGCATCCTTCTTCGACATCAAGTACCGAATGGCAGTGTGGTCAGTAAAAATTGTCACTCTAGATCCAAGAATGTAAGATCTGTACTTATCCAAAGCAAAGACTACCGCTAGCATCTCTTTCTCAGTCACTGTATAGTTCCTCTGAGATGCATCCAAAGTTCGGCTAGCGTAGTGTATGGAATAGGGTAATCCATCCCTCCTTTGTCCAAGCACAGCCCCAATGGCATAATCTGAAGCATCCGTCATGATCTCAAATGGAAGAGACCAATCGGGTGGCTGAAGGACAGGAGCCTCGACAACTAAATTCTTGAGAGTCTCGAAGGACTTAAGACACTTATCATCTACAAGGAACTCGGTGTCTTTAGTCAATAAATCCGTCAGCGGTCGGGCAATTCGACTGAAGTCCTGAATGAACTGTCGGTAGAAACCGACATGCCCCAGAAAAGACCGCAACTGTTTCAAATTGGACGGTGGATTGAGTTTTTTAATGATATCAACCTTGGCCGGATCAACCTCCATGCCCCTGTTGGAGACGATGTGACCAAGGACCATCCCCTGAGTCACCATAAAGTGACTCTTCTCCCAAAATAGTACAAGGTTTACCTCTATGCAGCGCTGCAACACTCGGTCTAGGCAGTCAAGACAAGCATCGAACCCGTCGCCATAAACTGAGAAGTCATCCATGAAGACCTCCAAACAATCACCTATCATGTCCGAAAAGATGGACAACATGCACCTTTGGAATGTCGCAGGGGCGTTACATAGACCAAAGGGCATCCGTCTGAAAGCATATGTCCCAAATGGACAGGTGAACGTCGTTTTATCCTGATCTTCGGGCGCGATAGCCACTTGGTTGTATCCGGAGTACCCGTCAAGAAAACAGTAATGACTCTTCCCGGCTAGCCTCTCGATAATCTGATCAATAAATGGTAGCGGGAAGTGATCCTTCTTGGTGGCCTCATTCAATCGTCTGTAGTCCACACAGACCCTCCAAGAAGTGGGTACCCGGGTGGCGATCTCTTCTCCAGACTCATTCACAACTGTAGTGATACCCGTCTTCTTGGGTACCACATGTAAAGGACTAACCCACTTGGAGTCGGAGATGGGGTAGATAAAATCGGCGCTCCACCATTTAGATATCTCCTTCATTACTAAATCTCGAAGATTCGGGTTCAGCCGTCGCTGGAACTCACGCGAAGTCTTAGCGTCCTCCTCGAGGTATATATGGTGGGAGCACAGGGCCGGACTTATCCCCTTGAGATCGGCCACGCTCCATCCTATTGCCTTGTGGTTTCGTTCAAGAACCTCCATCAGTCGAGATTCTTGTTCTCCAGTCAAATCTCCTGAGATGATGACTGGGTGAATTTCTGGTTCACCCGCAAGGAATCTATACGTGAATCTTTTCGATTGCTCGTTCGAGAACTACGATCTTTAGCTCTGGAACTGAACCATTTCCTTGTATCTGAGAAGAACTTCCAGATTAGCGACTGCGGCAAAGGCTTCAGTTCTGGCTTGGTGGGAGCTGGCAAATTTGGCTTCTGATATGTCTGCGTGAAAGCAACCAGGTCTGCATGTGAGAACTCTCGCTGTACGTGATCATCTGACGAAGGGAACCCTGCTGGTGTGTCTATCATCTGTGCTGGCTCGCTCTCCGTCCTATCTGTCGACTCATCAGGAAGCAGACATGGCAAATACGCATCGAAATCCTTACAATCAAAGTCTTCTTCCAAGGGATCTGAATCAGAGAAAACATCAATGTCACCACTCAGTACGCAACTGTCAACCGGTGTGGTGTCCTCTGCCAAGTGTGTGCTCTCCGAACTCTCATTTGCCACAAAAGGTATGTACTTTGAATCTACAGACAAGGCGAGTGCTCGTGCTTCTGGATCTTCCCAAACTGCTTCATCATCGGTCATCACAAAGTCACACTCCTGGTGGACGTCTAACTCGGCATCTGTCATCTTCCCTACATCACTGTTCTGCTCTGAGCAGGCTGAATCTCTCGCTTTGATCTCATCGATCGTCTCTATTTGTATACTTTCACCCTCTACGCGAAAGTACACCTTCCCACTATCATGGTCGGATACTGTCTTGGCTGTGGCCAAGAATGGGCGTCCTAGTATGATGGGGGCATCAGTCACCGATTCAGGGATCTCCATGTCCAGTACAACAAAGTCCACGGGGAATTTTAGGCCCTGAATGGTGACGACCACGTCTCTCAACAACCCCTTCGGCCTCTTAATCGATTGATCAGCAAACTGAAGGACTGTCCTGCTCCGAAAAAGAGGGCCAAACTCGAATCGGTCGAGTAAGGCTGCCGGAAGGAGGTTGATAGAAGAGCTGTTGTCTAATAGAGTACGGTCGAACTGCTGCTCACTAATCTGGCATCTGATATAAGGAGCTCCTGCATCTGGGCGTTTGGCTGGCAACCGGTTCTGAATGGCACAACATGTGGCACGGGTGAGCACATGGATCTCTCCTCTATTGTTCCGCCTCTTCCTGCGTACAGTGGTCCTCTCTCTCAGATTCTTTTGGAAGAGGGGGATGTGCTCAAGTGCCTCCTGTAGAGTCAGCTGGATCTGAAATCTGTCTATCATCTGTTGGTTGAACTCTAACTGCTGGGTCTTTTTGGGATTTTCTTTTTTATTCCCCTTAGTCAAGCCGAGTGCTTGAGGGAAGGGGATAGATGGGCCCTCCTCAGACTGAGGGTTAGGAGAGGTCTTCTGGGCCTGTGAAGGACTGGCATCCATGCAATCATTATTCATCACACATGGATTTAGAATAGATGGAGAAGCCTTTCCTTTATTCAATTTTTTGTTCTTTTTCATGGAGTCCAGAGATACAGAAAATGGTAGTACAGAAGGTTGGAATACAGATGGATTCAAAATGGGGGCATCAACACCATGCACCCAAAATATTCTTCTTTGCGGCCTCAGCACCGCATTCTGGTTCACCATCAAAAATGGTGGCTTCAGCACCACCGTCTGCATTTGGTGTTACAACGACCTCAGTTTCGTCGTCTGGAAGGTCATCCTTGGTGGCATCAGCACCACTGCCCTCATCGTTGTTGCTAGCGGCATCAGCACCGCTCCTCTCCTTGTCTGGGGCTCTAGAATTTCCATGGTGTTGTCCCTCAGATGAGCCACCGTCGGCTGGTTTCCTACCGCTCCTAAATGACACGAATTGAGTATCAAACATAGAATGCATGTCATTCAAATAAGCACTAGGAGTGGTATCCTCTGCAAACTGTACCTGCTCAGACTTTCTCTTCAAGTTATTTGGATTCGGCTCGCTCTGTGCAGGTATGGCGGCTTTACCTTTCATAATGTCCCTCATTTCCTGTCGGAACTCGTCCATTTCTCGTCGGAAGGATGCCTGCTAGTCGGAGAGCAAGCGGGCGAGATCGTCAAGTGCTGGGTTCTCCATGGCTGCGGGAGAACCAGGAGTGTTTCCTTGCTGGAACTGAGGTTGCTGGTGAGAAGGAGGGTACTGCTGCTGGTAAGGCTGCTGTCGCTGCCTCCATTGTTGTCCTTGATAGGCGTGACGAGGATTCTGCTGATATTGCTGCTGTTGTTGTTGGGAGTATTGGGGCTGCTGGTGTTGGCCACTATGATTGCCCTGAGCCGGAGGTTGCTGTTGGGATGAGGTACCTCCGTTGGACCAACGAAATCCGGGGTGATCGCGGCGAATCCCGGGCTGCTGGGGGTACCGATCGTACCATATACCGTTGACTTCCATCAATGGCTCTTGCTCGAAGGGTGGAGGTGGTAGTGCTGCCAATGGCTGATCCGGTTGATAGATCACCATCTGAGTGTCCTGAGATGGTGGCTGCTGTGAATAATGCGGCAACTGCTGTACCGACACCTCCTGAACATGGTGAACTTGGCGGTATGCGGGAGGTAGTGGGGTAGAACGGCTACCTCTGGACTCAGCCAGTGACCTGGGAGGCTGATGTGAAAATGATTGTGCCTCCCGAATGCTCAAGATGTGAGTCTTCAGGTCACTCATGGTCTTAGCCAAGTGGCCTATTTGTGCCATGCCTTGGCCCTGCTTCTTCTCCAAAATCTCAAGGCGGTCCAACTTTTCACTGATTATGCCCATATCAGCTGTTGATGATTCATTTTGAGCTGCTGCTGAAGGAGTATGGGGACCGGCATCGATGCGGGCGATCCTCTGGTATGATCCTGCTCCTTGGGGAGGTTTCTGCTGTGTGTAGACTCTCACTTGGGCCATAACTGTAGAGTTTTCTGCCATTCCTTCATAAATGGCCCAAACGTCTTCTTCACCCTTTGAAAAGTATGATCCTCCACAAGAGGCATTAACAAGCCCCTGTAGCTCCGGTGTTAGCCCACAGAAGAAACTTTGAACTAGATTGGGCTTTGATATATCATGATGCGGACACCGGTCAATGAGCTCTCTAAAGCGATCCCAAGCTTCATGGAATTTCTCATTAGGGATCATCGTGAAATTGCTAATCATAGCTCTTGCTACATTTGTCCGACCGAGTGGATAATACTTATTTAAGTATGCGGTCCGGAGTTGTGCCCACGTGTCGATGTACCTTCCCAAGTGTTTGAGCCAATAGGCGGCTCTATCAACCAAGGAGAATGGGAAGGCAATCATTTTGATTGTATCCTCAGTCACAAATCTATCATGGATAGTACTGCATATCATCTCGAACTCTTGCAGATGGAGGTGCGGTTCTTCGGTAGCGAGCCCGTGAAACTTAGGCAGTAATTGAATGGTATGCGGGCGAAGCTCGAAGTCTCCATATATCGGAGGAATACAGATCCACCGGTGAGTAAGTGTGGCAGCTGGATTGTGCAACTGCCTCATGGTTGCTTGTGGTGGTCTTTCCTGATCAGGACCTCCTCCGCCTGCGGCATCTGGTCTATCACCGCCCTCATCTCTTTCTTCTCGTCCCTCGCGCATTTCTCTCATGAGTTCTCCCATGACCATCCCCTGATCCCGGATCTGTCTCTGCATGGTTTCCAGGGATGCTAACAATGAGTTGTTGATGGCAGCTTGATCAAACAGGTATGGAGGTGGTCTCTGCTCATCTGAGTGTTCCTCTCTTCCTTCCATATCTTCGTTTTCTGCAAAGCCAAAGGAATCCATCTCAGGTGTCGTCAAATGTTCTGAACTCTGTTCTGCACTAAATTCTGACACCACTGGACTGATAGAAGAAGAAGGGTGGTCGAGGGGGAATAGGGTGGATGTAAACTCAGGCTCGGAGAGTGGGTCTGGACTCCCCGAAGCTGACTAGATGAAAAAGGAGGAGTGCTCGATAGCGGTGCCACCAGATGTGGCCTAAGGGATCTCCTTCCCATCATCTTGATCTAGAGAAAGGCGGATGAGATCTGGAAGGCAAACAGGATGATAAATCAAAACCCCCAAATTCACCTACACAACTCTTGAGCTG
This sequence comes from Ottelia alismoides, assembly GCA_037367405.1. Classification (NCBI taxonomy): domain Eukaryota; kingdom Viridiplantae; phylum Streptophyta; class Magnoliopsida; order Alismatales; family Hydrocharitaceae; genus Ottelia; species Ottelia alismoides. The sequence continues at coordinate 24,943 of JAZKJV010004494.1, forward strand.
ATGACCGTGAGAGTTCGGTCTGTTATCTTGTCAATTTTTATTAGGTGATCAGTTAATCTATCAGAGTGTTAGAGCGAGCTGTTAGGTATCCTACTTTCCTAGCCGACTGTCCCAATCCACGTCAGATCTTTCCCAACCAGTATGAATTGCGGACCGTAACCCGGTTGTTCCCGCTGATTCAATCTGTTAAGGACATCGCGGTCCGCTTTACCGGTTACCGGAGAGATCCTCACTGGAGAACGACTAACCACGACCAGTAGTCAACCAAAATTTTAGATGTGGCTCTATCCTAGTGTCGAGTCACTCTCTCGCAGCAGATAAATCAAACAAGGAGGGGGTTACTCTCCACAAGACAAAATTTTTGGTGGGATGAGTTTTAAGGTCAAGTTTGCATTAGCAGTCCCAATTTTTATTGTTTTCACTTTTTATGTATTTTTCTGAGCAATCATCGTCTAACGAATTTTCCAATTTCCTTGTTATTAAAAAGTCCAATAAAACTGGGGGAGGAAAGCGGAAAAGCCGATACGCGGTCAAAATCTATGATGCATGCAAGGATAGAAATGCGTACCTTGTCGCCAGCACTCTATATGCAAAGTGATCCGCGCATAATTTAAAGACAATAATTTAAACTACCTATATGCATGCACGAGGAAATCGTCCTAAGATAAGCAACTTTTATTAACGTGAAGAACAAGTAGCTATGACAAAGAAAAGAGTCCGGAGTCCGGTCTAGGCTCACCCCTCCTCTTCTCGACACATCGAGTTCAGGAGTAGCGCTTAACAGGGTGGGCTCGCGGCACGTGGCCTCTAGTCCAAGTCAAATAGCTTTTTCAATTGATTTTTAGCCAAGTCCAATTATGTTCTATAGGTGCAGGCAAGATATTAGGGATTGGGCCTTAGCTTCTTAGTTCGTCACAGTCAACAAAAATTCCTATGTCTAGGGGCTAAATCCTCGTGAAACAAATAGAAATGAAGGCGAGAAAACCGCGAAAAACACAAAACCGCGGTGAGCCTCCAAGTGAACAAACACTTGGAAATTAGGCCCGAGTGTTCTGGAGAGTCTAAGTTATTACAAATAAAGTCTCTCTCTCACTTTAATTTACAAGAGTTTTTAGCCTACAAAAATTCTATAAAAATGATGGTCTTCTCAAGCCTCCAAATTTCTTTCAATGCTAAGTGAGCTTCCACGTGGGTGCCCAAGCGCCTTAAGTAGAGCGCTTCCCTTGCTTGGCGGTACCTCGCACAAAAATTCAATAAAAAAGGTGATTATACCAATCAACAATAGAGTTCAATAAATGTATAAAAAGATAAGCAAATATCCACAATCAATCACAAAAGAATGCTCTATACGTTGTTGCTCCCCGGCAACGGCGCCATTTGATAATCACGGAATTCAAGGGGTCTAATGTCTCTCACAAAGCGAAGACAACCGTGTCGCTGTGGTGACCCTCAGGGAATCCCGTATTTAATCAACAATGAACCCACAATCAATAAATCAAGCAATGACAAATAAATGTGGAGTCAAATTTATTTTTAACTCTACAAACAAGATGTATATGTGTAAGTATGTAGAGAGTTCGAACACAGGGAGCAAGGCAGGATAGATCAAGCTAAGTGCAAAATGTGATGTGATTGTGGTCAATGCCTACAAGATGCAAATAATTTTGTGGGTTTTAATATTTAATTTTTATCTTTTATTTTTAATTTTGTAATTTTGTATTTTGGTTTTTGATTTTCTGATTTTTTTATTTTGTTTTTGTATTTTATATTTTTTTGTATTTTCTTTTTCAATAAAGGAATATATATACAATATAAGGGAAGAGAGGATAGGGTATTTATAAAGATGAGGGAAAACGTTCAAAAATCAGAGAATAACATGTTTTTGGTCTTTTTATATTTTTTTAATGTTTTTGTGATTTTTCTAGATTTTTCCTATTTTTTTTCTTTTTAAGGGCAAAAATACTAGTAAACAGTGAGATAAGTTGCTGGCCGAAATTAAAATGAGGATGAAAAATATCAAACAGAATTCAACATTCCTTAAATTAATTTTAGTTGAAAGATAATAAATCAAAGAAGATACAGAAACTGAAATTGCATTTTTAGGATTTTTGTAGGATTTTTAAGATTTTTAGGAAGATTTTTGGTTTTTTGCTTTTTTTAGGAGTTTCCTTTTGAATTTTTTAATGTTTTTTGGTCTGAAGTTAAAACACACAGAAACAAACAAAATATAAATTTTTTGGAATTTTTCAAAACGTAATGAATATATTAAATATAAAAGACTGCAGGAAGGTAGAAATGATGTTTTTGATTTTTTCGGCTAACCAAACAACATGATAAAAATGTAACAAAAATCCCTGGTTATAGAACAAACTTAGGGACACACGCACATATTTTTAGATTTTGAAATAGATAAAAGGAGCTCCAGAAATAAATCAATCACTCAAAATATTATAGAAATTCTACATGACACAAATCACAATATTTTTTGTTGAAATTTGAAACCAAATTCGGCCCTGCTAATTACTACAACATATCCAAAAATGAGCACATAATATTGAGTATTTCAAGCGTTATCAACAAAACAAGCCTAATCGGTACTCTGACTTCATAAAATTCGCCATAAATAGTTCGTACATCAGAAAATTCTGAAATTTGGATATGATGTGTATCTTTAAAGCAGCTTTCTAACAAAAAAATCTCGCATGAAACGGAGTTCAGATGAATGATTTATGAACGTTTAAGTGCAGGGGTACAGATGAAAACATAAGAACGAAACTGCTGTACAAAAATGTACTCGAAAACTTTTCGAAATATGCCAAAAATGCGGGGACGTGATTGCAAAATACCCCACTAATCCAGGTGGCTTCAAGCTGATCTTGGATAACAAGGGAATGTACGTGACAGTGCTCCGATGTACCTACAATTAGAAGAAGGGCTCGAGTACAAAACTCGACCAAGATGTTAGGTACACAAAAAAATGGGATGTGAATGGGTTTTCCTTCGCTTTGGTGAGGGAAGAAGGATGTGCTCCGACCACCGTATGTGGCCGAAGATGAAGGGGGTTGTGTATGAGGATACGTAGAATCGCGGAGGATGGCGGCGGTGAGATGAAAGCCGCGTCGAGGAGGATGAATGAAAGTCGAAGTGATGGGATCGAAGCTCGCCGGAGCTTGCTCCGGCGAGGGATGAACGAGGTGATTAAGTGACTAAAAAGCAAGTAAACGAAATGCTAGAATAAATCTACGATCTACAAGTGAATAAAGAGCAAGAAGATAAGAAGAAAAAAATGAAAGAAAATACGAAACCTCAAGCCAAGAATGGCGAGATGGACCTCACAGCTAAGGTGGCCGGAGATGGTGATGGAGCCGCCCTTCGACTCGCCTAGCCGCGCCTCCGAGGAGCAGGGGAGCTCACTGTCACTTCACTCTATCTTGAGCTCCAAGGAGGGTGGCCAAAATGGGTCCAAGAGGGTTCAAAAACGAATTGGAAGAAGATGTGGTCTTTTTGTACATGTGAGGTGGGCGGCTCCAAAGAACGATGGATATCTAGCAAATCGTTGATTCAATCCTTCAAGCAACCTCTGGGTGTGTATGAGGGTACATCAAGGAGAAAAAGTTGTGAAGGAAGCTTAGCCATTGGGTGAAAGGGTCGGCCTTGAAAAATCCGAGAAATCGGACAAAAACAAGGATCTGACAGGAGTGGCAGAGGCTGGTTAGAGAGTTGATGTGGTGGCAAGAAGATTGGTGTGTATCTTGAGAATAGACAACTCAACTCTAGATATAAAGGTTGGGCGTGTATAATGGATGCGTGTAGAGAAAAAGTCTAGAAGGAAGCCCAGCGATTGGGTGAACGAATCGGCCTATAAAAATTCGAGAATATTGGCAAAAACTAATGTTCTGACGCACAGCAGAGGGGGGGGGGTCAGACAACATGATAATCATGCTCCAAAGCTCGAAGAAAATAGGGCAAATACATGATCCAATGCTAAAACAATATACTGGGCGTGTATAATGAATATAAGAGGAAAAAAGTCAAGAAGACTTCATCGTGAAAAGATGTACGATGCATCCTCCAAAAATCGGCGAAAACGGCCAAAAACGTGGTTCTAACACAGTACATTGGTAAATTTTTCTATGTATTTTATACAAGAATTTTATTTTTTTAATGTTTTATTTATCATTTTATTCAAGTTTTAATATGTACATATATAATAATATATGAAATAATAAAAATATGAAATAAAATAATGAATAATAAATAAATGAATATTTTAATTGGTATAATATACAATAGGGGTCCAAAACTCAACTTTCAAACCGTAACTCCGAAAAATACGAAACCACCTTCATTAAATAGATTATTGAAAATTATATACAATTAGAGGTGAGTTTGATAAATTTTGAGTTTTTATTTGAGAGATACGGGTCTGGGAAGTTGGGATTCTGGATTCTTGTTCAGACCATAACTTTTTATCTGTATATTATTTTTCAGTGAAATCAATTTTGTATTTTCCTTTATTTAATTGTATACAACTTTCATGTACAAAGTTTCTTTATTTGAGGTATAAAAAGTGGAACCAAAAATAGGTCCCAAAATGAATAAAGAATGAATAGAATATTATAGGTATTTTATCTGTATTTTGGCCCTTATCTCTCCCTACTTTATTCCTTGTCGACCTATTCATCAAGATGCCTAGGTCTCGGGGTTTCGGGTCATAAAATATTTACAATATTTTATTATTTTTCTTTTCTTTTATTTATTCTATAATTTTGGCTTTAATTACAGTATTTTATACACTAAATAGATGCACATGCATGAATGCTAAGATGATGATATTAATGACATTTACAGGCATTTGCTAGAGTTTTTAATGCCAAAATGATAGAATAAAGATGATGAAATGTGGATTCATCAGGCATCATTCGGGGAAGCGCATGACATCAAAGGTTTTATAATGCGACCTATGGTGGTCAATTTTATTTAAGGATGCAACATGTTATGTGAAGCATTGTACTGATTGCCATGTGCTCATTTTCTGTTAGTCATAGATTCCATTACATCCTGCTTGACGTGGATTATGTTAGTCATTGGGTGAAGGCTATCCCTACCCGAGCCGCTGATAGTCGTACGGTTTGTCACTTTCTCAAGGACAACTTTATTGCACAGTTTGAGATTCTCAAGATTTTCATTTCAGATGGAGGAAGCCATTTTATCAACATAGAGGTTAGAAAACTTGTTAAGGAATATACTATTGAGCATCATCTCGCTTCTCCTTACCATCCACAGATTAACGGCTAGGCTAGGATTTCGAGTAGGGAGATCAAGATGATTCTTCAGAAACTTGTACGCCCAAAAAGGAAGAACCGGTCACAAATGCTTGACCCAGTTTTATGGGTTTATCGGACGGCGTACAAGTCTCCATTAGGTATATGTCTCTCTATAAATTGATTTATGGAAAGCCTTGACACTTGCCAGTTGAGATGTTACACAAATCACTATGAGTAATCCATGTTTGCAATTTGGATTATGAGAGAGTAGGTGTAACGACCCGGACTTAGGTCCCCGGTCCGTTATCAAGGAAAACTGACCCTGACAAGTTATTGGGTACGGGCCCAGATGGACTTGTTGACAACCACCCAGAATGCTTAAGCCCAAGTTGACAAGTAGTATTCCCATCACTTATAAGCCACACCTACACTTCGTGAGTTTTAGGTATGAAACTATGTTTTGGGGTTGGTGTGTTACAACCTCCCCCACTTATATTCGCAACGTCCTCGTTGCGACATGGCCAATCACTTATTCCCAGTAATAGTGGCGGTTGCACGCTCCGGGTAGCCATTTCCTCCAACCTCTGTGTAGGGGCAGCTCCAACTCTCGGGTAGCCCTTTCCACTATCAGAGGGAAATTTGACTCCGATATCATTTGTAACGATTCGGACTTAGGTCCCCGGTCCGTTATCGAGGAAAACTGACCCTGACAACTTATTGGGTACGAGCCTAGATGGACTTGTTGACAACCACCCAAAATGCTTAAGCCCAAGTTGACAAGTAGTAATCCCCATCACTTATAAGCTACACCTATACTTCGTGAGTTTTAGGTATGGTACTATGTTTTGGGGTTGGGTGTTACAGTAGGACATAGTAGGAAAGTAGTTCTGAACAGATTGCTGGAATTCCGAGATTTTGCTTATGATAACATCCTAATATATAAAGAGAAAGTCAAGTGATGGCATGATATACACACTAAGATAAAGACTTTCAAGCATAATGAGAAGATGTGGCTGTTTGATGAGAAATTGAAGTTCTCATCAAACAAATTGTGTTGTTCGTTTGTGCCTATTGAGCATATTTGAGTTCTCATGAACTTTGGGCGGTGACATTCGTTCTACCGTTTTGTATTTGTGGAATAGATGACCTCTTACAACTATTCTTGCTCTTCTCAAGTTTTAATAACACAAGTTAAGAATTAAGAGTATACGGAAGGAATACATATGCGTCGTATAATTTTGAGACGCATCGATAGTATTGCCACATCTCCATGGTTTGAGACCTGAGGTTAATAAAGTTGTTCCTAAGCAATCAGTGGGCTTTGTCAGTTCTTAGTTCGTACAACTTGATGTAGACTTTAAACAGTTGAATGACGTTATCAATAATCAAACTGACTTATCAACTATCAAGCATGTAGACCCAACATTAAACACGAACTTGTCAAACACCCAACATTATATTAACGCCAACCTTGATATTTATCTCTCTCTAACTATGAGCCCGTTTGGTTATTGGGTTATCCCGACTAAGTTGGAAATTCATCACAAATCAAGGTGACATCACATCATATTCTTTATTCCAATCCTCTGTCAACCATCATAGCCATCTAAACATCTACTATTCACGGGAGGATACCTCAACACACCACATCCCAGTAACCAAACAGACCCTATGTGTGTGTAATATAGGAAAAAATACAACCCTTTTTCTCGTATTTTTTTATTTTTTTGAAAAATATCACTATATATATTCATCTATATATCTCTCCAATATATCAAGAAATTTCGTCAAAAACAGAGACTCTTATGACCTTCATCTAGAACATAGAATTTTAATGGTGTAAACAATGTTGTAATCGACCATGTTCCATATGAAGGGTATACGACTCTCTGTTTCCGACGAAATTCGAATGACATATAGGAGGGATATAGGGATGAATATACATTGTTTTATTTTTCAAAATAAAAAATAAAAAATGCCAAAATAGGGGGACGAGGCAGCCCCATTAAATCTATATATATATATATATATATATATATATATATATATATATATATATATGTGTGTGTGCGCGCGTGCGTGCATAGAGGAGTGTGATCCTATGAGAGCAAAAAGTTGTGAGAGCACGAGAGGGATGATTCTGGACCACATGATTCACCCAGGAGAGAGAAGAACATGAGAGAAAAACAGAATCATGTGGTCCAGAACCATGGTCGATTCCATATAGGAATTGCTAGATATACCTCGTGAAAAAAAATTTCTGGAATTCGCCCTTTTTTAGAAGGGAATTCCCTTCAAGTAAGCAAATAGAATATAGCATGGTTACAGGAGTATATCTATCGCATATATGCTTCAAGGAACATCACGGTATAACCAACGAGGTGAATCATTCCTCCCATGCTCTCATAACTTGTTGCTCTCATAGGATCACTCCTCTCTATGTATGTGTGTGTGTGTGTGTGTGTGTGTGTGTATATATATATGTGTGTGTGTGTGTGTGTGTGTGTGTGTGTGTGTGTGTGTGTGTGTGTTTGTATGTGTAGAGAGAGAGAAAGAGAGTCATTAATTTAAATCTTTTAAACTAACCACAAACGAAATGCTAGGATGAACTTGGAATTGAACTAAAATCAAACTTGTCCGCGTGCGTTGAAATATTCGTAAAGGATAAAGATAAAGACCGAGGGTACAATTATATATATCTTAACTATTGTAGGCAGGAGAAGGAATAAATATTGATGTCTTACCTAATCATGATAAAGAAAGGGAACGTAGAAGATGGCACTCCCTCAGGTCAAGCGCGTGATGATTTGAAGATATAGTTAATTATGATGGAAATTATGTTTAAATTGACCAAATGATCTGTCCTCCAAATCTCACCTCTTCAAAAGTAGAACCACACGCAAACTTTTTTGAGTTTAAAAAAAACTCCATTTCTTTGACCTAACTATCTTATCCGTACATAGATGTTTACAAATCCATCTACTATAGTAGATGCGAATTTGTTATTTTGATTTCGACTGATATGAATATAACTAAGGGTTTGAAGAAAAATTGCAACAACGAGATGATATATATAGACATGGGAACTATTTTCATTTTTTCTGAAATAGATACATATTTAGTTTTTTTTGCTGATGTGTATATTATATATACATATATTAATATTTTTGTAGACAAATATTAAAATATATTACATGATTACACATAGTATATTGCATTTTTAGAGTTATTTCCAAATGTAAAGAGCAAATATATCTTTATGCCATTAAATACTTGTTGTACAAGCTATTTAATACAGGAATTTATTTTTTTTGTTGTATTATAGTTTATGTAATCTGTATTAATTAGACACTAATTCACTATTATAGAAATATCTTTTCTTGTAGTAATAGGAGGTGTTTATTACCCATACGATAATTTATTTATTTTATTAGATTTTTGGATCTTAATCACAATTATATGTTTCTTGTAAGGTTATTAAATTTTATTTTCAATATCCGCAAGATATCTGTTTTTGTATTAGTTGTTTTGTTTTAGTATTCGTATTCTAAATGAATAAGAATATGATAATGCATGAATCCGCATCTATATACATCTATTTACATACCCAATTACCATATTATTATCAGTTTTAATATATGAATATTGACGTGGATACAAATATTGATAGATAAAAACACATGTTACTATATTAAAAATGATTATGAATATCTACATGTTAAATGCATATACAAATAGAAATACTTCATTAATAAGCATAATTATAGATTTGTTGAATGGCATAACATGACACAAATATACTAAATGTATTTATTTCTATAGATGCTATATCAAATATATAAGAAAGAGTATATAAACTTTATTACATAGAGTTATATACAAACACAAACATATATATATATATATATATATATATATATATATAAGGATGTTAAATCGACTTCATTGCTTGTAATCATTTTGAATGGATATAGACATAAATGTCAACACAAAATTGATTTGGTGAGAAATAAGATACAAATATATATGCACCTATTTCTATCCTTGCATACAAAATATTAATATTACTTATTTATAATGTTAAATTTGACAATATTAATTAACATCACACTGATGGAAATGTACCTTTGTAATGAAGATTTTTTAGCGAAGTTTCGGTGAAGTATACTATATTTTGTATAAATCTAGTAATGTAAAATCATAATTTTACATGTACATTTTTTTAAAAATTCCTTATGACTTCCAGGGACAAATATGCTATCTTGATTATGCCAGCAAATAAAGTTCAATAAACATTAACAGTCAAAAATGACAAATGATGATAAAATAATTTAAACGAATAGTGTTGCAATAGTTGATAGAAATTTCTGGTTTCGTCCATGAGCTCTTTAGAATAATCACGAAGGATATCGTTTTTACAGTCTTCTTGCAATTCGACCAATCTGAACTATTGCTTTAGGCAGTCAAAAATGAGGTCGGTTTAAGCCTAACAACATAATTTAATACTGCACCGAAATCTAATAAATATAATAAATGAAATGACTCAAAAAAGAATCCAAGGAGTGCTCTGGTGGTAAAGCAGTGTGTCTCCACTTTAAAGAACCCGAGTTCGAATCCCAACAGGGACACTCTGGATCTCTAAAATTATCGGGCCTACTATTAAAAAAAGACTCAAAAAGTTCAAGTGGAGTTTGAAAAGCTAATAAAGATATTTATGTCTGAATTTGAACAATTTTTGTGGTCGATTTCACAATCCATTCACATCTATCCGTTGGATCAAATCGTAATTAATTGAGTGGAGCAGAATAAATGATCTCCCGGGTGCGCATCTATTGAAATAAATACATTTATCCGTCATTTTCTTTCTTGCCTTTGAATAGAGTCGCACATATGTTCATGTTGTCTCCTCCAATGTTCTACAATTTCTAGTTCAAGATTTATTTAAAATTTATTAAATGATGTAGCAAGTAAAAAGTCAAAATTACTAGGTCACAAAACCAAGATTATGGGCAACGGTTGCACATAGCAAAAGTAGAACGCCAATACAATGCATGATATTAATTTATTAAAACAATCATAATAAAATATTTATGAGGTTTACTCTTAACTATGATATGCCCTTACTGGTGGCGGTGGATCTCTTATGGAGAACATTGACCTTCGTTGCTAGTGTTGGAAAGTGCAATGTATAGCATTGAATTGAATCCTTTAACATAATATCAACTATTAAACTTTGTAGTTTCCTTCTCTCCATGAGGCTACATGTAACGGTCCGTGCTTAGGTGTCTGGTCTGTTATCGAGGAAAATTGACCCTGACAACTTGTTGGGTTTAGGCTCAAATTGGACCCGTTGACAACCACCCAAAATGCTTAAACCCAAGTTGTCAAGTAGTAATCCCCACCACTTATAAATCACACCCACAATTGTGAGTTTTAGATGTGACACTATGTTGGGAGTTGGGGTGTTACAACCTCCCCAACTTGTATTCGCAACGTCCTCGTTGCGACATGACCCATCACTTATTCCCAGTGACAACGGTGGTTGCACGCTCCGGGTAGCCATTTCCTCCTATCTTTTTGTAGGGGCGGCTCCACCTCTCGGGTAGTCCTTTCCATTATCAGAGGGAAACTGGCTCTGATACCATTTGTAACATCCCGAGCTTAGGTCTCTAGCCTGTTATCGAGGAAAACTGACCCTGACAACTTGTGAGTTCTGGCTCAAATTGGACCCGTTGACAACCACCCAAAATGTTTAAGCCCAAGTTGTCAAGTACTAATCCCCACTACTTATAAACCACACCCACACTTGTGAGTTTTAGATGTGACACTATGTTGGGGGTTGGGTGTTACACTACATCTAGCAGTCGACATTAAGAAACTCCAGGAAATGTTTGAGCTTGCTCATAGAAATTGCCTTTGTGAACATCTTAGTAAAAAAACTATCTAAAAACTATCTATCATGCCAATCTTTTTTCACTTTCATCCTCTTCTGAGCATGAGAATTTTGACACTAAAATATTAATTTCTCTCATTATGAGCATGATCCTTGCCTTAGCATATTTATGATAAGATTGAAATAACATATGATAGCTTGATCTTATTGTAGATTGAGATCTCCTATCAACATTTTGATTAGATGCCTTTATTTGCTACTTCTATTACCATTGTTATTGGATATGTAAGCTCTTAGCGAATCATTTTGTAATAAATGTTATTGCACTTATATTATTCCATATTGACCTAAAGCATTTTGAGTTTACATGATTCATCAAATGCTTGTGTACAATCATGATTACATATGACAGTCACTTTAGACATAATATAGTAAATAGTCAAAAGAGTTACATAAAAATAGCTGATGTGCAGTTAATGACCTACTTATGAAGCTTCATTTCATCACATTTACTCTTTCATTTTGATATTTAAACCCTATATAAATGCATGTATATAACATTATCTTACATAAAATAATACATGTTATTTATATAGTAAATATTATATAAAATAGCCTATTTAAAGTTAAAAGTGAAAGAATTAAAAAAATGAACCGACCCTAAATCCCGAGACCTAGGCATTACGATGACGGAGTCGACGAGGAATAAAGTAGGGTGAGATAAGTGCAAAAAATACAATAAAAACCCTAATTTTTATTCATCAATAATTTAATTTGAGACATTTATTATTTTTTATTTATACTTCAAATCAATAAACTTTATAACATGAATTTTGTAGATAAAAATACATAGAAAAATACAAAATTTATTTCATGTAAAAATGATGCACAATGTGCCCTAGACACTCAAAATAAAAAATCAAAATCCAAACTTCACAAACTGGTATCTCCTCCATACGGTATTAAAATTGACCAAACTTGCATTTAATTATATATAAAATTTAATAAGATATTTAATGAAGGTAGTTTCATTCAACTTGGAGTTAAAATGCAAAAGCTAAGTTTTGGGCCTCAATTATGCAATTTACCCAAATAAAATAATAATTTTAGTTATACTTTATATTTTCATATTTTTATAATTTTATACTTTTAAATATGTGAAATACATATACATAATTAAACTAAAAAAACCATTAAATTTGTAATAAAATAAATAAGTAAAAAATACATAGATGACATATACATGTATAGACCTAGATAATAAATATACCTATTTATTTAAGTATATACATTACTCCAAAAAAATAAGATAAAACTGTATTTATATGTATTTAAATAGGTTATAAATATATAAAATATGTATATAAACAATAAAATATAAAATATAATTACCTAATATATAGGAAGATATACTTATATTTATACTTGTAAAATGTAATATACAACAAAAAAATCTCGAAAAAAATAAATAAAAATTAGATTAAAATACCACACAAAATAATAATTATTTTTTTATATTTTAACCAAAAATTAAATAAATCATTTATTATTTTATTTCAATTTGTTTTTGAATTCGAATTCTGATTTGTCCTTTATTAAGTGACGTGTACCAATTGGGATCAGTCTTCAATTGAGCTCCAATCAATTGACCCACCTGCAACCCTAGGTTGTCAGACCTCGTCAACCACCTGTCTTCTTGATTTTTCCACTCTAATACTTTATTTTCTTGCTTCAATTCTTTCTTGACTTTTGACCCTTGATCCTTGGACTTCCATGTCGTCGTTAATCCTCGATTAATGGGTTGTTGTATCAATTGTTCTTCCCAAGTCAAGAATCCCATGTACAAAAATAATTCAATGACCTCCTTTCAAAATTTTATTCCCTTATATATTCGAAATCCCCTGATTTCTATGAGCCTGAGCTCCGTGATGATAACAGGAAGCACACCAAGTGATTTGGTGTGGAGGAAGAGGCCGGAAGCTCATGATCTGCACATCACCAACCAACAATGGCGGAGCTCCTCTCGCTCCTTCATTTATGGAGGTAGATCCTTAGTCTAGCATTTCTTTATGTTCCTAGTACTTAGATTAGAGTATGTTAGCATTTGATTTCACTTAGTTTAGCTTTATTTCGCATGAAATCTTAGATCCATAGTTCGTTGTAGCTAGTTTCAGCCATTGTTTCGCCGTCATTCAGTCAATCTAACCCCCATTCCACCTTCATTTCACTCCCTATCACTTCTACATTGTTCCACACACCTCCATTCATATCGATCCTCTTTGGGTATGGACATCGAGCTTCCAACTCCACCGCTCGTTGATCAGAGCTTGCTACCTCAACTCCATCTTTGCTCATTTCACCAAAAACAAACCCCCTGGACCTCATTTTTGTGTGCCTTGACTAACCTTGCAGGTCTTAGAGGCTAAGGACCCCTCTTTGGTCTGTTTTGTCCAAGTCAACTCCAAAGTTTCATCGACTTCATCGAACAACATCTGAGCTCCGGGGACCTTCTGAAGCATCCAGCATCTGTGGGCTACCATTGGGAGCATTTTGAAACTTGCAGCCCTACTTGAGACCGTCGGACGAGGAAGGAGGATCCGATCGAAGCTCGCTCGTACTGATGTTCTTCCATGTTCTTGGTAAAGAGCAACAGTCGTCCCATCGACCTTGGCCTCCAATTTTGATAATGACAGTCAGATCTAGCCATCCTCGACAGCCCAATCATCAGTTAGCTTTTAATCAGGGCCTGTCATTGGTTCTGCTGTGGCTGAGGTTGCGGGTTCTGATAACTCGTACGATATTGTTGCCGCTGTTGCGGTTGAGGCTAGTAGGTGGGTCGGGCTTGTGGTGGACGAAGATTCGGAGTAGAGTTTTGGTCTGAGCGGTTGACCGGTTCCAGATTATACCAAACCCCGTTTATCTCCATGACCTGTGGAGGTTCCTCAAAATCAGTCTGAGCGAAGGTTTCCTCAGTTTGATGGGATAAGACTTGGTCTCCACCCCAATGGCTATGTTGCCCTATCCCTTGACCTTGAATGTAGTGAATTTGGTGTTTGGGTGCGAGGGGTGAAGTCATGGATGGTATCTTAGATACCCTGTCAGCCAATTCCTCCATTTGCTTAGGCAATTTAGCCAATTTCTCCATATCATATGATTTATGGAGTTCGTCCACCTTCTTATAAATCTGCTCAACCATAGTTAGCTTATCAACTATTATTCTCATATCAGCACTGTGATCGGTCGTCAGATTATTCACCATCTTTTTGGAGCCGGCTATGTAAGCATGGCTGGTGGTTTGTGCACGGTTGGATTCAACAAGTCTCTCGAACACCTTGTAGACGGTGTCCTCGTGGCGTCCCATGTAGCTTCCTCCGCTAGATGCACTAACGAACCCTTGAGTCTCAGGGTTCAACCCGCTGACAAGACTTTAGACCAGCATCATTTTACTTATCCCGTGTCCTGGGCATTTCTTTACTAAGTCTGTGAATCTTTCCCAGGTTTCATGAAATGGTTCGTTCGGGCGTTGGGTGAAACTCGTGAGCTTGATCCTCATCTAATTGATTCAACTTACTGGGTAGAATTTCTTTAAGAACAAAGTCTTGAACTTGACCCATGTAGTGACTATTTCCCCTAAATTTTTCAGCCAGTAAGCCGCCTTATCAGTCAAGGCGAAGGGGATAGCTCTCAACCTTATGTAGTCCTCGCTAACCCTAGGGTGGCAGAGGTTAGCACAGACTAACTTGAAGTCACGGAGGAAGATATATGGTTCTTCGTGATTATTTCCTCCGAACTTTGGCAAGTGCAAGGAAATGCGGTTTGTGTTCGAACGCATCCTCAGGGGGGCACGTCTCAATCAATTATAGTCTTCATCTATCTCTGGGAGATATGTGTCTTGCATGGCAACCTCGCCTTGTTATAGTACTGCCAACTGCGTCCTAAGCAGTTCATTGTGTTGTTCGGCAGCGGTTATACTATCCAAGAGTGCTCGAATAGGGTCATTGTCATTCTCATCGTCCCCAGGGTTCCTCTTTAAAGGAATTGTGATTCACCTTCAGAAAGGAAGAGTTCAGTGTTAAGTGTCAGAGTTAAATGAGGTTTCACTAAGGATAAAAGATTGACCGATGGCCGCCTTCTGTCATTGCTCGAGCTGCTTGGCAAGGCGGCGAGCTCAGCAGCTCGATGAGGCTGTAACAGAGCTTGGAGCTCTGGATCACGTCGCGAGGAGGAGTAGCAAGTCACTGTCACCGGTCGCGCAAGGGGAAGGGCGAATGGGAGGAGTGGTTGTGAGGGGAGGTTCTTTATAGGAGGTGAACGAAGGGGAGTTACGCGGAGGATGTAACGGTCGGAGGCCATGGTGAGGGCGGTAGCGGGCGTTAAGAGGGCGAAGGAGAGGTCGGGGGCGGGGGTTTGGCGTTTGCAAGGAAGCAGAAGGGGTGGAGGGCACGTGCTTTACACGTGGTTGGCTGGAGGGGTGTCGTTACATGCAAGGCACGTGACCAGTAATGGGAAGAGGACAAATTGGGTGACACGTGGCATGCCCAGGGGCTGCCACGTGGCACCCAAAAAATTTCAAAATTAAAGAGGGGAATAGAAGTAAGAGGAGACCTCGGATCGAAAAATTTCCTTCACGAAAGTTGTTCTTCTCGACGAGACCTGAAGGATCCATGAGCAAACGAGGTCACCTCTGCAGAGTGGTATTTTTGGTGGTTCTCCCTATGTATAGAAAACCGGCTTTTTAAGTTTTTGTGATTTTTTAATGATTTTAAAGAGAATAAAAAATCTAGAAAAAATACAACAAAATACAAGAGATTTATTTACACACTAATCTATTTTTTTTGGATTTTTAATAAATAATTAAGTAGGAAAATAAAATATAAGTAAGAAACACTTAACTTTTGTACAGACTCACAACGGACAATTGGACTCGGTTAGTTTCTTTTATTTCAGTTTTAGTCTGGATTTGGATTTTTGTGTCTCTTAATAAAACTTTCATCAAAGAACACAAATGAAGAAGAAATAAAATTAAAAGGGTTGATTGTGTACATAAAGAGGCCCAAAACCCAACTTTCACATATGAGCTCTGAATTTTACGAAATTGATCTTGTTTTGAAGATATTTGAAGATGGAGTATTTTAAAAGTGAGTAGACCAAAATCGGACACTGTATGAGGGAGACATGCTCGTTTTAGTCCGTCAGATGTGAAATTAGACTTTGGTATTATTTGACGCTTATTGGAGTTAGTATTTTTTTTGTATTTTTTGTTTATTCTTGTTAGTAATATCTACACAATGGACACTACAAGAAAGAGTAGAACAGGCGACGGTCAACATCCGTCGCTAAAGATAACATGACCGTCCCCATTGATCTATGGGGACGGTCATAAGACCGTCTCCAAAGGTCGCGTCCCATTTGGTATACGCGACGGTATTACAAACCGTCCCCAATACCCACACATAGGGGACGGTCAGGACCGTCCCTAAAAGTCTGGCATAGGGGACGGGCGTGACCGTCCCTTAAAGCATCTTATTGGGGACGGTCGTGACCGTCCCAAAAGAGAGAAACGAAGGGGACGGTCGCAATGACCGTCCCCTTTGTTCATCTGCTAACAAAAAAAATTTCCATTGCCCCCTATTTGATCCTCATTTTGCCCTGTTACAAAAAATCTGTATTCATAAAAAATATTACCACCACGAGACAAAAAAATGCAATCCACATTCATAAAAAACTCGTCCAACAACACATGCATTGAAAATACTACAGTATCCTACAATAATTGTTCAAAATAGTTATACAATATACTAAAGTATCCTACAAACTAAGTAAGCTATCCTAGTCGTCGTCCTCATCCTCGTCGTCGTCGTCGTCCTCGTCGTCATCAGCATCATCTTCTTCTTCGCCGTCATCGTCATCGCCTAGCCTCACAACGGCATTATCATCAACTGTTGGGTGGCTAGTCGACGCTCCACCTTGATGTGCCTGCATGAATGCATTGAAAATCGCCATTTGTTGGCGCAAATCCTGAATCTCCATATTCATGCTAGAGACCTGACTCTCTAGTTCCCTCTCCCTTTGTGTCTTCTGAGAGGTCGAGCCGGTCCCTACTCCATACCAATTCCGTATGGTGGCGCCACGACCACCACAACGGACGCGTCCCTGATGCTCTGGACCGGTCGCATGGAGGAAGGTCGCATCAGGAGTAAGAGGTGGATGACTCGTTCCGGAGTGGTCTACAGAGCCAGTGGTTGTGAGCCTCACCATCTCCTCCTACAAATTTATTTAAGTAATTAAGTTCGGATTCATTTAATTTGTAAAAAAGATGTAAATATGTTACGAATAACTTACATGAATTGGACCATAGGCAGGATCCACCCAATGAACTTCCCCGTCCACATCGCGGCTCTTAGACCTCTCGAAGACTTCCATTCGACTGGGCACTCGCTCGTTCTCCACTTCCTAATGGCAAAAGATTAGTAAACTTACGATACCATTTTAATACATATATAATGGTTACAATTTTAACACTAATCATAAAGTAGATTACTTACGAAGTCATCCTTGAGTTGATTTGTGTTTCTTCTCCCCATTCTATGGGTAGACTTGAAACCTTTCCTCCGATTTTCAGCATTGTTCCTTGAGATGCCCTATACGAAGATAGTAATTTCAATAAAAGAATTCCAAATGATATATCTATAAAATGCATATATATATGTCACATACCGTGTGTTCTTCTCCCATCCAAATAGTGACCATCGCCCTCCATTGTTCTGCGGGTACATTCGGAGGACAATTTGCCAAATTGGCTTCCAATGGAAGCTCCAGGTCGAAATACTTTAAAATATTAAGAAAATTAATTATATACTTAGATGATGAAAAACAATTTTGTACTTAACTATAAAGAAAGGTACTCACTCGGGCCTTCAGACGACCTCGATATTTACGTAACATCTCCCCCCCATGGCCTAAAATCAGAGCATCAGTGGCCGGGTCACGGTCCCAGGAAAAACTAGACTGCAAAGAAATCAAAGCAAACATAAATAAGTTTATATATATATATATATACTGAAGAAAAAATTTGATTTGTTAATATTATAAATACCTCCAAATCATGAAGAATGGCATCTTTTATTGACCGCTCCACTAAACCCCAGTGTGTAATGTGGAGAGGGACCCTGGCTCTGTACACCTGTCCCAAGTAACTTTGGAAAACAGCTGAGTTCTCCCCCACCGCATCGCCTCCAACTATCTGCACCCTGAGTGTCTCACCAGGACGAAGACAGTCCAACACTCGGCACTGAGATGGGCCTCTACGTCTGCCTGAGCTACTCGATCCGTCAGGATCGGAGGTCTCACTCCCTCGTTGTGGTGCCGGCGGTGCATCCCGAATGCGTCTAGGACGTGGAGGCATATCTGCATATTATGAAACATTTAAATTAGATATAACAACAATGATATAATTCACATATTACATCAAAAGATTGGAAAATAAATGATGGTATACTTACATTTTAAAAATCCGCATCTACAATTTGTGTTGGATTTTCTTGTATTTCAGCTTGATATGCCTCGTTTATATTTAGCAACTCATCATCATCGTTGACATCAAAAAAATCTCTTGGCACTGTTCTCACGGGTATGATCCATCCATCAGTTAAGTTGTATGGAATATAGAAAACTTGTTCTACCTGGCTGGCCAGTGTAAAGGGCTCATTTGTTTGCAATTTCCCAGATTGTTTCAATGAAATGATCCCATTTCTGTCTCTTTGGTATTCTATTCCCTCGCGACCAACATCAAACCAATTGCACATAAAAAGAACACATCGACATTCATGAGTAAAACTGATCTCTATTATGTCAAGTATTTCCCCATAATAGCCGTCTAAACCTGAAGGCAAATCTGTTTTTACTATAACACCCGACATTTGCATCGATTTCATCTCGTCGGCGGACTTTGTTCTAAATCTGTATCCATTCACAATATAACCCTTGTAAGACATAACTTGAGAATATGGTATGCTTCCAAGAATGTCAAGGTTAAAACCTTCGAACACAATAATCTAAAAAACCACTCAATTCTGTTAATGATTGGAGGACAGCATCGTCAACAATTCCGCGAATTGCTAATGGCAGTAAAACTTCCATGTAAACATGACAGTCATGACTTTTTAATCCAGTTATCTTACGTTCTCTTTCATTTACGCACCTCGACAGCTGCGATGAGAACCCGTCAGATACCTTCAGACTTTTAAGGAAGCTGAAGATTTTATCACGCTCAGCATTGGATAAAGTATATATAGCTGCAGGTACAGTAATCCGTCCACTGTCTAATTCAATTGGATGTAGTTCTTCCCGTATATCAAGTTGAACTAAATCTCGTCTCGTCCTTAAATTATCTTTTGATTGACCCGAAAGATCTAACATTCCCAAAATATTTTCCAATACATTCTTCTCAATATGCATGACATCCAAATTATGACGAAGCTGTAAGTGTTTCCAGTATGGTAACTCTCTGAAAAAAATATTTTGCTTCTTCCAACCGCCGGCTGCACTTTTCTTGGTTGTCCGTCCTAGGCAACTGCTTCGTACAAGTAATTGTTGTTCCCAAATAATGTTGCCATTCACACGAGCTAAGTCAACTCGTTGTCCATAAGGTGTCCCGTCGAATTTCTTATTATTATCTGCCCTTTGCCATCTATGCTTTGGTGGAAGGAATCGACGATGACCCAAATAGTAATGCTTCATACTTCCAGACAGCCATGTCGAATGTGTTTTTTCAAAACAGACCGGACATGCGAGTTTTCCCTTGGTACTCCAACCAGACAAATTTGCGTACGTGGGAAAGTCATTTATAGTCCACAATAGTGCAGCTTGTAATTTAAATATCTCTTTCCTACATGCATCATATGTAGGTATTCCAGTAGTCCATAAGACTTTTAGTTCATCCATTAACGGTTCTAGGTACACATCAATTGCGTTGCCAGGACCTTTAGGACCAGGAATTAGTAGCGTCATCATCATAAATGATGAACTCATTAACATCCATGGTGGTAGATTGTAAACAATCAGAATCACGGGCCAAATTCTGTAACTCAGACTCATATTACCAAACGGATTGAAACCATCTGAGGCTAATCCCAAACGAACATTTCTCTCATCATTAGAGAACTGTGGATATCTCTGATCAAATTTTATCCATTCTTCTGCATCGGATGGATGTCTCATAGCTCCATTAGCATCTCGTTTATTTGAACGAGAATGCCACGTCATCCACTTTGCAGTTTTTTCTGACATGAAGAGACGTTTTAGTCTTGGAATTAATGGGAAGTACCGTAAAATTTTCACCGACTTCTTCTCTCTTTAAATCATTTTTTCTTCTTTATACCGGGAAGCATTACAATATGGACAAAGAACTAGATCCGAATTCTCTCCTCGAAAAAGCATACAGTCATTAACACAAGCATCTATCTTCTCGTATTTCAGACCAAGCGATCGGAATCGTTGCTTCGCCTCTTTCCAATCCTTAGGATAATTCTGAGGATTATTTAATAACTTTCGTATTAAACCCAACACATCTGTCATCATTGCTGCAGTTGATCCGTTCCTTACTTTCATCTTAAACAACTCTAACAAAAACTGCAAACGCGTCATTTCCACCCCAGGAGCCAATATATCTTCTGCATCTGGCCAACTGCTCGAGAACCTATCATCTGAACCAATGTCTTGTGCCTCAGGTCTTCTTAAATCGTCTATTAGTTCAAATAACTCGTGATCAACATTATTCAAGGTTTGTGTAGGCACTCCTGCATCTACGCCCATATCCTCATCCATTCGCAAATCTAAACCCTCTCCATGTTCTGTCCAAATGGAGTAATGTAACCAAAATCCGTTGAGGATGAGATGGTTATACACTGCCTCTCTAACATCCCATTTAATATTCTTGCATCTCACACATGGACAATAAATCTTTAGACCACCAAATTTCTTATCAACTCTCTCTATTTGAAATGTCCAATCCAAGAACGCAATCACTCCTCTCTTATATTGTTGAAAATCATCGTATCTCTTATCCATCCATGATTTATCCATTTTACTGCACAATCATAATAAAATCCACCATTGTGTTATTATAGACAACAAGTTTTCTACCCTAAACCATAATGAAGTGTTTCTCTTATACACGAATCATTATGGGTATATGTATTGTATACACAAACCATTATGGGCATATCTATGATATACACAAATCATTATGGGTATATGTATTGTATACACAAATCACTATGGGCATATCTATGGTATACACAAATCAATTTGGGATATCCATTGTATACACAAATCATTATGCCTAATCAATTGTATACACAACCTAGGGAGAAAACCTAGGCTTATCATCAAAACAGATCATAACTAAGGGAAAACCTAGACAAATCATATCTATTGTATACTAAACAAATCAAGCAAACCTAGGCATATCATGAAAACAACTAAATCATATGGGGAAAAACAACTCTAACAAGATTATCAAGTAAAATAAACAAGAATAAAAGCAAAGGAGTGTTGATAGTTACCGGAAATGAAGATTAACAAGGTCGGAAAGCAAGGAGGAGCTGGAGGCGACGCCGGGGCGGAGTGGGCGATCGTGGGGCGGCGGGTTGGAGATGCAAGAATGGAATGAAAACGCAGGTCGAAGGGGGGTTTTTTCGATCTGACCAATGGGGACGGTCGTAATGACCGTCTCCATTGGTGACGATCGGCGACGGTTCACTAAAGACCGTCGCGTTTGGCCAAGCAGAGGGGACGGTCAATCAAGACCGTCCCCTCCGGTCGACCACTTTGCACCATTCGACAGATGCGACGCCAACAGAGGACTTATGGGGACGGTCAGGACCGTCCCCGAAGCCCTTCAAGAGGCAGAGGGGACGGGCAAGATAACCGTCCCCTCTGGTCGACCACTTTGCACCATTCGTCAACGGCGACGCCAACAGAAGACTTATGGGGACGGTCAGGACCGTCCCCAAAGCCCTCCAAGAGGCAAAGGGGGCGGTCACTATAACCGTCCCATCTGGTCGACCACTTTGCACCATTCGTCAGAGGCGACGCCAACAGAAGACTTATGGGGACGGTCAGGACCGTCCCTAAAGCCCTTCCAGGAAGGCAGAGGGGACGGTCGCTATAACCGTCCCCTCTGGTCGACCACTTTGGTCCATTCGTCAGAGGCGACACCAACAAAGGACTAACGGGGACGGTCAGAACCGTCCCTAGAGCCTGGTCAAGGCAGAGGGGACGGTTAATATATAACCGTCCCCTCTGGTCGACCTCTTTGGTCCAACCGCTAGAGGCGACGCCAACAGAGGACCAACGGGGACGGTCAGAACCGTCCCCTAAGACATTTCAAGGCAGAGGGGACGGTCGTTAGTGACCGTCCCCATTGAGTTAATACAGAAGGGACGATAGCCCACATACAGTCTCCTATTATGTGGTTATTGGGGACGGTAGTTTAATGACCGTCCCTAAAAAGAGGCATTAGGGACGGTCATTCAAAGACCGTCGCTAGTTGTCGTCCCTAAATGGGGGCAATTCCTGTAGTGGGATGTGTTTTGGGTCAATCAGAGTTAGGATGAATTATTTACAAATGTGAGAAGTTAGCGGATTTTTGGGATAATATACAATTGGAATTTTTTAATGCAATTATGCATGATGAAATGCAAATATTATTTACACATGTATGAATGCTAATGATGCTTTGTTAATGATTAAATGCATGTGAATTTTCGGGAACCGAGCCTAATTGACCAATTTTAGCATGATGAATACGGGATTCATCAATGAGCGAACCAAAAGATACTATATCCATTGGGGCACAAGCAAGAATGCATATCAATGCAAATTCAAAGAAAACCCCAAAGAGAATCCTACACAAAAAATTCCACCAAAAAAATGAGATTCAGAAAGAGCATGCTTCTTGGTGAAGACTCGGTTACACTGACTGTGCTTCATGAGGGAATGAAGACTACACTGGTCCATTCCTAGTTCTTTTCCCATTCTTCTAGATTCTTTCCCCACTCAGTTGTAAAGACCAGCATCACCAGACCTTAGAAGGAAATATATGTCTCCACAAGGATGAGCTACCGGGAGAGAAGACTCTTTTATAATTCAAAGGTTTATCTGAGAAGAGCTGAAAAACTCACACAATGGATCTGTCATTTCAAAGTAGCAAGAGTATGTGGTTGAGAGGGTGGCTCTGACCTGACCAAGAAGAGAATTGGATGATAAGATTACGTAACCTAAGGGTTGTTGTGTCACATTTCCTAACTATAGTGTAGTTCTAACAAACCAATCATCTAAAGGTCTTAACTGAGCTTTAAAGTTTGATTTTAATAAGGAAAGTTTAAAAGTAAAAAATCATTCAAAGTTCTTTCTTTTTTATTGTCTTTATTTTCTTTTCTTCACTTGTAGATATAAGTGTTTATTAGGGATTAGCAAAGGCAAATATAGAAGGATGATGAATCTCCATTCCAACACCTTTATTCTTTCATTTTAACCTTTAAACCCTAGCTAAATGCATGTATATAACATTACCTTGCATAAAATAATACATATTATTTACATTATAAATATTATATAAAATAACCTATTAAAAGACAAAATAAAAGAATAAAGAAAAGAAAAATAAATGAAATACCAAAGGTTTTGAATAACCATGAAACCTTGAGACCTAGGAATCATGATGACTAGGTCGACAAGGAATAAAGTAGGGGGAGATGAGGGTTAAAAACACAATAAAAGTCTAATTTTTATTCTTCCATAATTTAATTTGGGACCTATTTTATTCTTTATTGTGTATAGTTCTAATCAATAAACTTTGTACATGAAAGTTGTAGATAAAACTATATAGAAAAAACAAAATTTATTTCATGTAAAAATGATGCAAAATGTGCCCTAGACACTTAATAAAAATTCAAAATCCAAATTTCGCAGACCCATATCTCCTCCATACTATATTAAAATTGACCAAACTCACCTTTAATTTTATATATGAAGGTAGTTTCATTCAATTTGGAGCTAAAATACAAAATTTAAGTTTTGGGCCCCTATTGTGTAATTTACCTTAACAAAATAATCATTTTATTTATTATTTAGATTTTTCATATTTTAATATTTTTATAATTTTGTAAATAATATATGGAATACATGTACATAATTAAACTAAAATAAAACCATTAAAATTGCAATAAAATAAATAAGTAAATAAAAATACAAAGATGAAATATATATATGCATATGCATATACACAGATAATAAATATGCCTATTTATTTAAGTGTACACATTGATCCATAAAAATAGAATAAAAAATATTTATATGTATTTAAGTAAGTTATAAATATAAAATATGTAGAAAAAATTAAAAATAGAAAATAAAATTAAAATAGTGAATATATAGGTAAATATACTTATATTTATACTTGTAAAAAGTAACATAGGCCAAATAACCTCAAACAAATAAAAATAAGATTAAACTATTGCACAAAATAAGAAAATATTTTTCATATTTTAACCAAAAATAAAATAAATTATTTCTTGTTTTATTTCGGATTTATTTTTGAATTGAATTATGATTTGTCATATGGTGGGTCACGTGGACTAATAGGGTTCAGTCTTTAGTTGACCTCCGATCAAATGACTCACATGCAACCTAGGCTGTCAGACCTCATCAACCACCCATCTTCCTCAATTGTCCACTTCAATTCTTTCATTTTTTTGCTTCAATTCCTTCTTTACTTTTGATCCTCGATCCTTGGATTTTTACACCATCGTCATTCCTCGGTCAATGGGACGTTGAATCAATTGTTCTTCCATAGTGAAGAACCCCTTGTATAAAAATAAGTCATCATCCTCCTTTCAAATTTGATCCCCTTTCTAGACTCGAAATCCTTTGATTTCTCTAAGACCGAGCTCCGTGGTGATAGTTGGAAGCACGCCAAGAAATTTGGTGCAGAGGAAGAGTCGGAAGTGCGTGATTCGAGCATTGCCATCCACCAACAGTGGAGCTTCTTAGGCTCCTTCATTTCTTGAGGTAGAGACTAGGTTAGCATTTGATTTCCCTAAGTTTAGCTTTATTTAGCATTAAATCTTAGATCCGTAGTTCACCGAAGCTCAGCTCCGGCCACTTTTCCGCCATGATTCAGCCCTTCTCCAACCCCCATCCCACCTTCATTTTGCTCCCTATCACTTCTACAACTATTCACGCACCTCCATTCATCCCGATCCTCTTTGGATCAGGAGATCAAGCTTCCAACTCCACCGCACGCCGGAGCTAGCCGCCCGGACTCCATATTCACTGATTTTGCACAAAATAAGCCCCCTAGACCTCATTTTTTTATGCCTTGACTAACCGTGCAGGTCATGGCATCTAAGAACCTCTCCTGGGTTGATTTTGTCTAATTCAAAGGGTCATGGAGCTCCAACACCTCATCAGTTTCGATGGACCACGTCTGAGATCCGAGGACCGGTATGAAGCATCCAATAGTTGTGGGCTACCATTGGGAGCATTTTGAGACTTGCAGCCCTATTGGAGACCATCAAAGGAAGGAGAACTCGATCGAATATCGCCCACGTTGTTGTTCTTCCATGTTCTTGATGAAGAGTAGCAACCGTCCGATCAACCTTGACCTCCAATTTGATCACGACCATCAGATCCAATTGTCCTCGATTGCCCAATCATCCACTAGGTTCTATTCTAGGCCGCTCATCTCTGGAGCGTCATCGACCATTGTGCATGTGACGCGTGGCAAGTGGAAATAAATCCATCGTTCCGTCTACATCTATTGGGGGTAATTTTGCTATATAGCCCCCAACTTTTGTATTTTGTTTTTAGCCCATAAAATATTATCAATAGTGTAAAATTTTTTGATATTGTGCAATAGGACCCCTATACTCCTTTTATTTGCACTTAGGTCCTTGCTATGGCACCTCACTTGCTCATATACAAGAGGTGGTGGGCTTTTTGCAAGGGATCCTCTGAGGGTTCGTGATATTATTTGGTCCATTAAATTTGTAATCCAATTCAAAACTTTTTAGATATTTTGCATGTATGCCCTGTCATTATTTTCAAATTATATTTATACCCATGTCAGCTTTTTATGAATTAAATATTCAGAAAAATTACGTAGAGGTCCTTATACTTTGTAATTTTGTTCTTAGATGCATTTTTTATTTATTTATAATTGCAATTTAGTTCCTACTAGTTCATGTATTCTTTGTACTTCTTGCATTAGAAGTACCATTTTCCAACTAAAATTTGTATGAAATTTATTTTAAGTACCTGATATATTATGAAATCACATATATTTTTTGCACAACCATCTAAAATAATTTCCTATATTTAAAAATTCAAAACTATTGTACTTATCCTTGTTTGCTTTAAACAATTCAAAAATAGATTTTTTTTAAAAAATCTAACAAAATAAGGAATTATATATTATTGTATTTTGAACCTATAGACTAAAAATCACTAAAAATACAAAAGAAAAACCAAAAAATGCAAACCCTCTCTAACCTTAAAAAATTATAGAAAAATCATAAAAAAACTAAAATTTCTATTTTTAATTTTTTTTATTTTAAAATATATAAAATTTTGTTTCGGAAGATTTTGAGATATTTATCAATTTTTAAATTCCAAAACCATCCAACTATATATTATTGCTCAATATTTGCATGTTTTTATTCAATTAAAATATAAAAAAAATCCAGAATTTGAAAGAAAAATAACAAAAACATATCAACATATAAAAACATAAAAATACTTTTTTTCTTTATTGTGAGAATTTATAAACATACTTATATATATACTAGCCTATATTACATATATAATTGTAATTACTTATATTATACTATATTATATTTATACTAAAAATACCAAAAATATTTTTAATACCCTTAAAAGAATTAAAGAGGACTATACTTAGTGTATTTTATTAATCTTTCTATATCTTATATATATTTATGTATATCATATTTATCCATTAGAGTAACTATATTATCTATATATCTTATATATATTATATATTTGTTAAAAAGAAATATAAAAATAAAAAATATAAAAAATATAAAAAATAATATGAAATAAAAACACAAAACAAAAAATATATAAAATAAGTTTCAAAAAAATACATATTACGAACATATAAAAAATAAAAATCCTTTTAAAAACACAAAAATAATTATTGTCTTTTTGTCAATTTTTGTGATATATTCCCCTTCCATCCTATGTTCAACCTCTATAAACTTAACTTATAAACATCCTTATTGAGTTGTAATAAAATTTAACTCCACATTTTATTCCGCATTGCTTGATCTATATTGTGGGTTAATTGTTGTTTGAATTGAGGTTCTTTTCGATCACCTCAACGACCGCTAATTGTGTTTGATTAGTGGACCGACCAGAATTCTTAGTTAAACTCCTACATACTTATATGAATGACTTTGTTAACACCGTATAAAATAATACAATAATGTGTTATTCATTCTAAGAAGAAATGGAAGTCTTCAACGAAGACTGATATTCGAGTAATATCTTGATTCATGTTCTCTACTTAGGAATATAGCTTCGGATTTATCATGTTAAAGAGTTAACTTACATAAATTGATATAGATGAAGTCTTATATCATGTATTTCCATGAGATGTATAATCATACTTTGATCGAAGATACATACACATACATACATACACGTATGTACATACATATGGGGTAAAATGTTGCTACCCTTAAGGGCGCCAAGTGAACTTTCCCCACCTCTTTTTTAAAGTTTTTTGTAGTATTTTTAAAAATAACCGAGGGATTTTATATCACATAATATCAACATTTTCTCATTAAAAATTAAACTCATTTCTATATTCTTATCACATCCATCAAGCCTATTAAATTTTAGTAGTCTTATAATTACTAAAATCAGCCCCTTCCATATGAACAGGTTAGGATTATCTTGTTTTTATCGAATCACACATTCCTCTTATTACTTAAGTTAAACCCCCATGTGTTTCGAAAAAAATACAACAAAATAAGCTTTAGAAAGGAGGCATGAGAAGCTAACTTGGTTATCCTCTTGGTATAGCCCTATGTATGTGTGTATGTATGCATGTATGAGCACAAGGAGTATATGCCCATTAGCATAGACAATATTATGTATCCATCATTTTTTAATATCAAAGTCCTAGTATGAATACAATAATGCAATAATAAACGATCAACGACTCTATTGAAATAAATACAACATCACTCGATGGATGGGTTACAGAAATTTAAATATCTTAATATTTTAATATAGTATTGATTTTATTGTATAAAATAAGACCAACATATTTGATTATATTTGGATAAAAATTTATGCATTATTACCATGAGAAGAGACAGTTGTTTGAGGTCATGTGCACATTTTAATGTATGTATGTGTACGTGCAACTTAAAATGAGGTGAAGGCTTACCCTTTTCATAGTAAGTCTTCCATCACACATATTTGATTTTTAATCATATGTATATAATTAAAGTCATGCAACTAATTCTAATTTTATTGGGTGAAAATTTTTTTTGGTATTTTTTGACTATTTCTGATTTTAGTGTCCAACGTCCCTCTAATTTAGCGAACCCCATTTTATTTTAATCATGTCTCTCTCTCCCTCTCTATATGCCTCTATTGCCAAAACCCTAAAATGAGACACTTTTTCCTCCGCTGCTACTATTATCAACCCCCTCATGTAGTTCTTCATGGTAGAG
Source organism: Ottelia alismoides (assembly GCA_037367405.1). NCBI lineage: Eukaryota > Viridiplantae > Streptophyta > Magnoliopsida > Alismatales > Hydrocharitaceae > Ottelia > Ottelia alismoides. The sequence goes on from JAZKJV010004494.1 coordinate 53,874, forward strand.
TGAAAGCTCAATGAAGAGAAGCTCGCATGTCTATTGACCCCATCCTAGAATTCTTCAAGTCAAGTTGGAGCGGTTGTCTTGTCGACCTTGGATTTGGTGGTAGCAGTGTAGAACTTGACTCACATGTCGTAGAACCACTCTTTTCTTCCTCCATCTGCATGACCATCAACCCCTTGTAGAATTTTTCACGGTGGAGGGGAAGCTTGATAATGAGAAGCTCCCCATGTATGTGAAACCCCTCCTAGAGTTCTTCAAGCCAAGGGCTTGGGCAAGGATGATGTGGATCTTAGCCATGATCTCGATGAGGGAGGAGATGAGGAAGGAGAGAGGACCTCGATGATGTAGCCGCTGACATGGAAGATGTAAGCATGGACGGACTTCTTGGATTTTAATCCCTCATTGGCACCATTTCATAATACCACAATCTTTGCATTTTAATTACTAGTTGGCTTTTTTGTATATAATCATACAAATTTTACAAAGAGAGCACGAACTTTGCAAAGGCAAAGTGAGCATTGCATTTATGACATTTACATATAGAGACTTTCAAATGGAAGTATGAATTTTATAAAGGAGTGTGAATAAATAAAAAAGACATATGCATGTTACTATCAAAGCTTGTCGTCAAATATCATGTAAAAATAAGTGATATACTATAGTTATTAAAATTCAGTATATAATGGATATTAAAAAATTTATAATGGAAAGTACTCATTTTACTTTAAAACTATTGATTAGGAAAATTAAAAATGTATTAACCTATTTCAAAGCTTATTATAAACTCTACATAAACTTGTTGGGGTTTACAAATATATGCATAAACTCATTTCATCGAGAACGTAAATAGAATTTAATAAATGAATGTATTAATGAAAATGCTAAATCTAGACAATCCTTAAAAAGTAAATTGATATTTTACTACACGTGAGACTGGATTGCTATGTCTAATAAGGTAGACAAGCAATCATTGCGCTAACTGATCGATGAATACATCAACAATCAACCCATAATGTGTATCAAAATGAAATGTTATTCAAAATTTTATTATAACTCTACATAAATATATACATGTGTGAGTATGGTAGAGGGTCGAACTCAAGGAAGCGAAACATGGTAAACAATAACTATTAGTTATGGCTAATTAATAATAATTTTAAATTTTTATCTATTTCTTATTTTATGTGGGTTTTTAATTATACATTTTTATGATTTTTAATTATTTCTACATTTTTTATTTTACATTTTGTTTTTTTTAAAATCTAATTTCTTTATGATTCGTAAAAGAAGATAGATACTAATATAAAATATAGATATTATATCTAATATATAGGTAATATATAATAAATATAATATATATTTTCAGATTTTATATAAGTCAAATAATGTCAAAATAAAGAAATTAAACATTTTTTGTATTTTTATATTTTTCTATATTTTGGTAATTTGATGTTATTTTTCTAATTTTTATGGATTTGAAAAGTTGAAAATATACAAAATAGGGAATATATTAATTTCTTGAATATGTTTAGGGTTTAATAAATATAAAAATTCAAAATTAATCCTAAATTATTTTTAATATATGCTATAAAAAGAAAATTCTAAAATTGAATGATATATTTTTGGTTTTTCCAAATTTTTTGCTAAGTTTTATAAAATTTTTAGGGTTTTATGTTTTTATATTTTATATGTTGTATTTTTAGTCATATTTGGATATGTGGTACAATATAATAAAATATAACTAGTGTAACTCTTTTGTAATTTTTGAGATATATTTGAATTTTTACAGAGTATTAAATGCTAAACATGGAAAATATGCATGTTTTTGTATTTCTAAAAATAGTAAAATAGGTTAAAACCTAGCAAAAATTAAATGTGATCAAGCAAGGTTCCAAGCATATAACATAATTTTCCTATAGTTTTTGCCATAAAATAAGCATTTAATATAAATGAAATATATGGAAATAAAATATATAACATAATAAAGAGCTATTTGCAAATATCAGAAACTAAACTTTCATTTCAGAAGAAATCCTTAAATATAGGATAAAATATGCAAAATATCCATGTGCCTCACTTGAGGAACCACATGAGGTAACCTGGTAGAGGACATAGATGTAATTACAATAAAGCTGGGGTCCACTTACAAAATATACAATAAATATTACATTTACACATTACAGTACTAAATATAAATACAAAAAGTTGGGCGGGGATGCAAGAAATATACCCAAGCGTGAATCGTACAAGGTGCATGCTTCGGATTTGACAGTCCATGTGCGGTCACTAAGATGATCCAATGATCGAGATTCTGCAATGCTTCACCTTCAATCAATGCCCCAGATTAGATATGGGCCCGCGTTCTTGATCCAATCGTCCTGAGGCCACCTGGAAGAACTTGGAAGAACAAGTTCTTCCTCGACCTTTGATATAGTGATACGCCTTCCTCTGGCCACCTCTCTCGCTCTTGATGGGCTCGAATCATCGCTGGGACACCTCCGCATGAGCAGATGGTCTCAAATGGATCCGAGTCCTGTCGGAGGAGGCCTAGAGGTCAGTTCTTTCTCTGACGGTATGAAGGCTTAAGATGTGACTCAAAATTGCCCCAAGTGAGCTCTTTGTGGTTCTAATTTGCACAAAAAGAAGGAGGGCTCTAGAGTAAAGCTCCTCAACCTAAAATGAAGCTGAACAACAATGGAAGTGGGGGGAAATGGGTGATCTTTGGCGATGCGACATAGGAGGAGATCAAGGAACTCGATTCTTGCATAATCAAGGTGGCATGATGGCTCGAATAGATGAAGAATACGAATAGGTATGTGATGAGATGATCAGATGGTCAAAACATGGCGCTAAACTCGGAGAACAAAGGTCGTAGCATAGATCTTCAACGAACTACAATTTTATGGATTTTTGAAAAACTAAGTGAAATCAACTGGAATTAAATGCTAATATACAGTAAGGATTAAAATTGGGAACTAAAGACTTAGGTTTAATAACTGAAACCTGGTCAGAAGACCTGTGAGTAGAGAACCTGACGGAGGAGCTCTACTGATGGTGGATATTGTTCCTCCTCCTCCGTGCCTCAAGTCCAAGGATCTCTCCTCCTATCACTAGGAAGTCTCCAGATGTTGGATTAAGAGGTTACGGGTGAAAGGAAATAGATCAAACTCGATCTGGAGGGGATGGATTTCATTTAATATCAATAACAAGGAGGTACCTTGCGAGAAGAATTTTGCACAGATCATTGGTGGTAGGTGAAATCTAAGCATAGGGTGTGGGACTTCATGATCTGGTGAACAATTCATGTAAAGGAATCATAGTGAAAAGAGGAGTGGAAGATGGAGTTTGGAGAAAAGAGGGCATATGACAAGTTACGAGGTGAGTCCTCGTGAAAGGGGGGGCTATTGACTAGGGGGTCCAGATTCTCTAGACGTTGATTGATCTACATTTGCCAATGTAGGACAAAGTAGAAATAAAAATGAAAGATAATTATAAATAAAATAACATATGATTTTTTTTACAAAAACTAAAAGCATGACAATATTTTTTATTTTTAAACTATTTTTTGTGGTATTTTTTTATTTTTACAACCTTATTTTTTAGGTACTAATATTTACATATTACTATATAGGTATATATATTTCTATACTATATATTTGTATTTTTTGTTATTTTTATAAATAATAAAATTCTTACATATTTTATATATTTACAATATTATTTAATATATATTTACATATTTCTATTATATTTTAATACTTTTATTTATGTGTATAAATAACTACATGTATCTATACTATAAGTACTACCTATGTGTTTAAATGTATTAATTATTTTGAGTGTTTTTTAAATGTTTGTGTGTATTTATATTTTAATATGTATTATATAAATATACAATAATTCAAAAGCATAAGAAAATAAAAAATGTAAATAATAAAACAATTGGTTGTATTTTCAGATATCCAAGTGCGATAATACTCCGTAAAGCTGGCTTTTGCATCTTAACTCCAATTTTATTTGAAACTAGCTTCATTTGATACATAGTTTAATTTTAAATACAATAGAGGTAAGTTTGGTTCATTTTGAGTTCATATAGAGAAGATATTGATCAATGAAGCTTTATTTACGGCTTTTTAACTGAGTTTGTCAGGTGACTTCTACGTGATTTATTTTAACCAATATTTTTCTTATTTTTTACACATTAATATGTACGAGTTTTGCGTTGAAAATTTTGTTGTTTGAAGTGCATATAATGATGAATAAATTAGTAGAAGTTTGGGGTATTTACATAGTTTATTGTATCTATATTTTCTAATGGTTTCTTAGTATTTCTGTACAGTATTTCACCCTATCTCCCCTACTTTATTCCTGATCGATCTATCAATATTTGACTTGGTCTTGAGGTTCAGGGTCAATCAGTATCTTTGATACTTCCTTTAAATTCTTTTCTTTTCTTTATTCTGTAATTTTGGGTTTAAATGTAAGTATATACACAGTAATTATGTATCAATATTAGATGTTAATTCATGCGTGTTAGTATATTTACATGTATTTTACTAGGGATTTAAGTCAAAAGGGTAAATTGCAATTTGGGTCCCCATCTATGGGTCCGATCCCAGAATGGGTCTCGATCTTTAAATTGTAACAATTTGGGTCCCAGGGTCATTAATGTAAGGAACATTTTGGGGCTAATGACAAGGATAACCTTGTTTAAAAGTTTAAACCCAACCCCCATTCCCTTCCCAACAAGGGAATATTCGTCATAAACCCCAAAATTTCCATTTCTTAAATAGTCCTGGGACCCGAAACGCTACAACTTAAAGATTGGAACCCATTTTGGGATTAGACCCATAGATGGGGACCCAAATTGTAATTTATCCAAGTTAAAATGAAAGAATAAAGGTGAATGAATGACTATCCATTAATATCATTAAATACAATTTATATTTAATGAATTAGGATTATGAAAATATCCTAAACATCATTATTATCCCCTTGATACTGTAAAGTTGTTAACCCGTACACTACAGACCTTCTTCTTAACCTCCATCTTTTTAATTGTTGAACTTAACTGGATTCTATTAAAATATGATGCATATTGCCTACTTATTTTATCAATTTGCAAAAGATGCCCTCCTCCACCCGCCTCCTCACATCTCTTTCCCCTCCACCCCCTTCAACCGTCACTAGCACTACTCCCTCCCTACATCGTGCAACCTCTGGTCCCCTCCCCTCATGTTGCCCAACCTTTGGCCCTCCTCCCCGTGCATTACCCAACCCCTCTTCCTTCTTCTTCATCTCCTTCTCTTTTCTCTTAATCCAACTCTCTTCTACTCCTTTTTCCCACTTCCCCTCTGTCTATGTTCGTCTTTAACGAAAAACTAATCAGACCCAGCACTACAAGCTCCAATTCTAGCATTCCCTTTCGCTTCTATTCTTTCTTCGATTGCTTGCACCTCTAGTCATTCATTGGTTGAAGCTTAAAGCTCTTGTTCTATAGCTTTGCACAAGGGATTTTCCCACACCTTCCAGGCGTACCAAAGTAGCCCAAATCAATCGTTATCGAACTGAGAAGCACGCCTGCCAATTCACTCCATCGATTACTTTCCCTCGTCAGAGTAGTCCCTCATTTTAGTCCCATGCAAACACTCTAACGATCACCAACCAATGTCATAGTAGGAGGACCCCTCTTTCATGGTTCAACAAGTTCAAAATGTTGGATATGTAAGCACATGACGAGTCATTATGCAATAAATGTTATTACTATCACTCCATTTTTTTATATATGCGTGCATGTGTGCGTGTGTTTCTAACTTACGTGGCTGAAGATGGTTATCATACTTATATATGCCCATAGAGATTTATATTTTTGATATAAATATATATCAAGGTTTATAATATATGTGTAGTTATATTTTTAGTTTAATTAATTTTGATCAATTATTTCAAATCGTATATATATATGTCTATTTTAAATATGTTTTGATTAAATCCATTGATCGACCGGTTAAATCATTCTTTTCTCATCGGGTTTGTTTAATCTAATTTAAATAATTGCTAATATCATGATCCAGTTAAACCGGTTCAACTATTCTGATTAGATTTTTTTCGTCAGTTTTACTTTAAAAAATCTCGATCGTACATACAAGCTACAACTAAATTTGACGAAGGAGCAGTAAAACGTGTAAAAGCAGATAGTGATCTTGCTAAATGAGAGAGGCGTCACATCGGAGATTGCGACCTAAAAACCTGCTTCTCCTCCAAAGCTCCAAGTATGGCTATGGATGTAAATTGGCGAATTATTTGATGCTGGATATATAATAAACATCCAATCAACACACTGTTGGGTCCAATCAGCACATATTCTCCTAATCTCGTTGCGATGGAATATCAATATCATAGATAGTAGCGTGTGAAACTCCCTCGATAATTCTTTTGTTCCACGTAACCATGCATTTTGTGTTGCCCACCTAACAAAGCCAACGCCCAAGAAAGAGGTACTCATTCATACGATTGCATCCCCAGTCCAGTTTTTCTGTGTTTTCCACGTGGAGATGTATCGTTTGTACCCATAATGGGTACCCATGGGTAATTATTTCTCAAATGAGTATCGGCCCGAAACTTTTTCCCGAAATGAGAATATATCGGTAAATCGTTTGCCGCTCGCTTACGTGGCGCGGCAAACGATTTGCCGTGGTGATGTGGCACCGGTGGCAAATCATTTGCCGTGCCTTATATTCAAAATGCTCATTTGTTGCTGATGCCACATCACCACAGCAAACCTTTAGCCGTGCCACGTAGGCGAGCGGCAAATAATTTGTTGATATATCCCCATCGGAAAAAAGTTTCGGCCGGTACCCATTTTGAGAAATAATTTCCCATAGGTACCCATTACCAGATGAGTTCTGTTAGCCTTAGGAAGGGATATGGGTCCTATCGACTTGAAAGTCGTTTCGAAATTGGATTGCGACAGCACATCATGAACTTGTTACGTGAATACAGATGATATCACCTTATGGATGCAGACATAATATTCAGATATTAGACACAAACATCATTTCGGCAACGATTTGCGTAGATGGATGCAGATACGGAACCGTTTGCAAAAGATTTTAAATAAAATGAAAGAAAAAACGAGATGAATGTGAAGATTATCCATTATATGTGCATGTAAAATGATTTGACGTTAGATCATCAAATTTTGTGATGAAAAATAATTTGAAAAGTGTTCTCGAATCATGTAGTTTCATCATTTAAATTTGTTTAATTTTCGTTGCCCCGAGCAACTACTCTCAATCGCATCTGATGCGATCTTCACGCTTCCGTGATGTATTTAATATTTTTCCCACAACCTTCAATATATAATCCACAATAATCGCTTTCATATTCTAATATATCTCAAAACGACTAACATTATCGTTATATGAGACTTTGATTGCCGAGATCATATTCACATCAATTCCCTAATAGACCAGGTGTTCATTGGAAAATTCCTATATAATAGAGAGAGAGATTAGTGGAGTTGCTCCCTTGGGGTAGCCAACATGGTTTCTCCCACACCATTTTCAGCATTTTTTTTATTTTTATTTTTGAAAAATAAAACTATACGTATTCATCCATATATCCCTCCTATATGTCAATCGAATTTCGTCAGAAACAGAGACTCCTACAGCCTCCATCGAGATGGTGTCGATTTAACAAATCCTATTACCGTTATAAAATGACTGTCTAGATGGAGGCTGTAAGAGTCTCTATTTCTGACGAAATTCGAATGACATATAGAAGGGATATATGGATGAATATACATGATATTATTTTTCAAAAAAATAAAAAAATGCCAAAAATAACGTAGGGGCAACCCCATTAATCTCATATATATATAGTGAAAAATGTGTATGACCCCTAGGGGGAAATAACTTAGCTCCCCCCGCTCATTTTTCATATATTTTTTTATTTTTTTGAAATCTAAAACCGTGTAAATTCATTATTAAATCCCTATATTATGTCATTCAAATTTCATGTGAAACAGAGACTCCTACAACCTCCATTCAAACGGGGTCGATTTAAAAAATCCTATTACCGTTAAAAAATAACTGTCTGGATGGAGGTCGTAAGAGTCTCTATTTTGCACGAAATTTGAATAACATTATATAGGGATATAGTGATGAATATTCATGGAAGAAATTTTCAAAAAAAAATAAAAAATGGTGAAAATAGAGCGGGGGGAGCCAAGTTAGCTCGCCCTAAGGGGCAGCCCCATTTATCCCATATATATATCATTAAAATCGGAGTTACATAAACAATGAGAGAATCTTATCCACTGGCACCCTTGACACATTTTTGAGGATGGTGGGAGTTAGTCCTGGGGTGGACAGGGTCCGGCTGGGTGGGCTATAGTGTAGAAAAAGTGCCCAAAGTGGAGACGAGGAGCGGGGACCTCAAACTAGGGTTGGGCATGGGCCGGGCTCGGGCCGGGTTCGCCTTGGCCCGGCCCAAGCCCATTTTAGAATATGGGCTAACGGGTCGGGCCTAGGCCCATTTTATTTTCAAAAATTAGGCCCAAGCCCAAACCCGGCCCAAATAAAATGGGTCGGGTTCGGGTCGGGCCGGCCCAATTTAACACCTATGTATACGAATATCATGTCTTCCATTCTTCTTGCATTTGTGTGGTTGTTTCTTATGCATGTGTGCATGTTTAAAACTATAAAGTATGCTAACTAATTTGTGATTTTAACATTAGTTGTATGTTGGAAATACAAATGTGGTAAAAATATGGCGACTTAAACCACCATTCAATTCACCATTACATATTATATTGTAGATGCGGGCACTATGACCCAATACAAATTGGTTACTTACAGTTGTACATGTTGTAACACTTGAGGACACAGATTCCATTATTGCATATTAATGTAATAATCTTGTATATTAATGTAATAATATCCTCAATTCACTATTGGATATGATTATTAATGTATCTAAGCATTTATTCTACACTTGAATAAGGATAGTAAAGTTAGAACATGGTATTTGGAATGAACATGAATATAATTGATATAATTATACCGTACTGGATATAAATATACTTGCTTTAGAATGGATCGGGCTATCGGGCTAACGGGTTTGGGCCTTCTAAGGCCCAAACCCGGCCCGTTAATCAATATGGGCTCATTTTAGGGCCCACGGCCCGCCCATTAAATTTCGGGTTCGAGTTTGGGTCGGGTTATACGGGTCGGGTTTTGGGCCGGGTCGGGCCGGCCCAGCCCAATGCCCAACCCTACCTCAAACCAGCAACATGGAAGACGAGATTCAATTTAGCTAAAATTGATTCAAAACTTCCTTTTCCGTAAAGGCGGAAGCATTTCCTTAGGTACTGACAAATTAACTCGATGCCTTCCAAATAGAGGTTAATGGGATGTCCCCGTGGGGCAGCCAACATGACTACTCCGCGTTGTTTTCGACATTTTTTTTAAAAAAATATTGTCATGTATATCCATCCTTATATCCCTCCTATATGTCGAAACAAAAGCCCTAGTTGATGTGAGCAATAGGACATTTTCTCCCCGTAGTTTTTCCCTTTCGGTGTGGAGGGTTTCCACGTTAACCACCTTCTCGTTGTGTGCTTGTTATTCTACAATTTTATTACGGTAGAGTATTATGTTCAACCAATAAACATTGAGAAGAAAAACACCTAGACTTGTGTTTAATATGTCTTTGGGCTTAGATATGTGAACAACACTTGGTGACTTGAGGTGTTAGATCTAAATGTCCTTCATATTTTTTGCATATATCAAAAGCAAAATGTTCCACCATTTTTTATTTATAATCATTTAAAATTCACGAGATTGTAATGAAAGTGCAAACGAGATGTGGGAGGCGGTGGCATCTTTTATCCAAAGGGTGGACAACAAGATGCTAGGCGAGTCCAATGGAGGAGCACTAGGCCAAAAGGAGGCTTGGTGGTGGAGTGTAGGAATGCTAGAGAAGTTCAAAATTAAAAGAGCATGCTTTAAAGATATGTCTAAGGATAGAACATAGGAAACTGTCACAAACTACAAAATAGAAAAGAAGGAAGCAAAGAAGGTTGTAGAGAAACTAAGTCAAGAGCTTATGAAGTTTGACACAAAAATCTAGACTCTAAAGAGGGCTAGAAGGATATATTCAGGTTGTGCAAAGCAAGAGAAAGAAAGATCAAAGATCTTTCTCAAGTGAGATGCATTAAGGATGAGGAACGTCACATGCTTCTTATTCAGAAGGATACAGAGACTAAATGGAAGCATTATTTCCATAAGATTTTTATTAGGGAAGGAAATAGAGAGATCACTTTGGGAGATCTAGCTAGCAGTGGAAATTACTTGAATCGTTCAAGCAATAGACAAATATAAAGGAGGGAAGTAGAGGAAGCTTTGAAGGTTATGAGATCTTGGAAAGGTGTAGGACTTGATGGCATTCCTGTAGAAGTTTGGAGAGTTTTAAGTGAGCATCGTTCGACTTAGCTTATAAATTTATACAATGTTATATAGCGAAGCAAGTAAATGACTCAAGATTTGTGCCTCTTTATAAAAATAAAGTAGAATTCAAAATTGTTCAAATTACATAGGTATCAAGTTGATGATCCACACTATGAAAATTTAGGAACGTGTGATCGAAAGAAGGTGGAGGCAAGTTTTCAAAGTAAAAGACTACCAATTCGGATTCATGTCAGGTCGCTTAACTATTGATGATTATGTCCTAAGGGAGATATTGTGGAGAGTTTTGGAGAAGAGATAAATACTTGTCCTATACATTAACCTCATAAAAGATATGTATGATAGGACTTCATCGTGTGTAAGTATACAATATGGGAAGACTGACTATTTTGACATCAACATTGGCCTGCATCAAGATTCAGCTTTGAGTACATTCCTTCTTACTTTGATTATGAACGAGTTGACGAGACACATTCAAGATGTATGTTATGATAGGACCTTGGTGTATGTTATTCGTTGATGATATTGTGTTGACTGACGAGATTAGAGATAGAGTAAATGAGAAGCTTGAGGTTTGGAGACATACATTGGATAATAAAGGTTTTCATATAAGTAGGGCTACAACTGAATACATAGAGTGCACTTTTGATGAAAGCAATGGTGAAGGAATCGAGGTGAAGATTGGTGATGATAACATTCAGAAGAGAGATTCTTTTAGATACTTGGGATCTGTTTTGCAACATGATGGGGAAATCGATGGAGATGTTATTAATAGAATAAATGCAGGTAGGCTAAAGTGGAGAGGAGCCTCTGATGTTATTTCTATGGATTTGAATGTTGTCCTATGAACCATAGACATGTGCAGAGAATGACAGTAGCAGATATGAAAATGCTAAAGCGGATGTGTGGACACAAACATGTAAAGATCGGATTCAGAATGATGCATCGGAAGGAAAGTCGGTGTAGCTCCGATAGAGGATAAGATGCGAGAAATTCACTTAAGGTGTTCTGGCCATTTGTAAAGAAAGTCAGTTAATGCACTAGTTAGAAGATGTGTGTTTTGGGATGTTGAGCCGGATAAGAGAGGGCGAGGAGGCCCAAGAAGTGTTGGAATGAGACTATACGAAGGGATCTTAGTTTTTTTGGATCTAAGCCCGAGAATGATCCAATATAGATCTGAATGGAGGCAGAATCCTTGTAGCCGATGCTAGTTAATTTGAGAAAAGGTTGTGTTGTTGTTATTTAAAAATCACCTTTTCAGTTTAAACAATATTCTTATAATCAAAGGAGAAACTTGATTTAATTTTCTTAACTTGCATCTTTTGATTTTTTGTGGTCAAATGCATGCTGAGACTTCATTATCAAAATTTCAACTGTGGCTTCTTAAAGTTGGAAACTTTGTCCAGATTTATGCAGCAAAAGTAAAGGAAATTCTAGCGATACACATCTAGGTATAATGATGCCATAAAATGAATCTTCATATAAGTACAAAATAGTCTGTCTGAGAATACAGTTCATTTGTTAATTATCCTGTAGACTACACCTCTATTTAAGTATTTATACCTTTATTTATCTGAAGGCTTCAGGAAATTGTTCCGTTAAATGCTGGTAATGTGCTAGGCGCTGAAGACAAACGACCAATACCAAGATGGGAATCCATGATACGTGAGGCACTGAATAGGATACGATCACCAAAGCCAAGCTTTAAGTGCCACAGTGACCCTCCTTCTCCATCCAGATTTAAGCCATCGAATGATGCTCCTCCAATTGAAGACGAGATGCTATCTGAAACAGACAGTGGCAGTGAGGAGGAAATATATCCCCTTGATCATGAACTTAACGGCTTCAAGTTTGACAATGGACCCTACTTTGGAAGTAATTATGAATCCGAATACATTCAGACTTCCAAGATAGATAGGGCGCCTGAATTTGATCTGGAACGTAAGGTTTATGACTCGCCCAAGAAATTATCTAGATTAAATCACTTCAATTTGACGGAGCAGGATCTAGATAATGAGTCATTTGATTTGTTTAAAAAGCCTTCTCTAGCAAGGCTACTTAGCAACTCAGAGAGAATTGGGTTGAGCTGGCCTGAAAAGCCACTGGATCTGGAGAATCAAATAAGTTTACTTCATGCCAAGTCTTTCAAATCTGCAGAGTCTTTTAAAAACCGCTCATTCAGACCATTTTGTCGAGATGGAAGTGATTCATTGCCTGACTCGATCCTCGGTCTTGAGAGGCTAGCATCAATGATCCCAAGGAGAAGTCTATCTTTTGTGAAAATCATAGGCAAACAGATGGTTGGGATCTTTTTATCAGTGTGGGTTCGACGCGGCCTTAGGAAGCACATTCAAAACATTAAAGTGTCCACTGTGGGTGTTGGCGTCATGGGTTATATTGGCAATAAGGTAAATGCCATTCTCTATCAAAGGATTCTTGCTACTAGCATTTGCCTATAATCCAATATTGGAAGAAGTGGATTTCTCAGTTAGATAGATTAATTATGACATGGTCTTTCTCTGATTTCTTTCAGGGATCAATAGCTGTTAGCATGTCTATACATCAGACGCATTTCTGCTTTATCTGTTGTCACCTGTCAGCAGGTGAAAAAGAAGGGGACGTACTACGTAGAAATTCTGACGTGCGAGACATTCACCGGAGGACACTCTTTAATGTTGTCACAAATGCTTCATTCCCGAAGATAATATATGATCATGAGTAAGTATCATGCCTCTTGATAATACGAGAATTTTGTTGTCTCAATTTCAGTCAGTGATATATAGATTCCTAGTTTTATGTTGCTTTCATGGTATAAACTGTAGAGTTTAGATATAGAGATGAACAAAATGAGGAAGAATGGCAAACTAAGAAGAGTCTAAACGGATGCTTTCTAGTTTCAATTGCTATCTGTGCATCTTTTGACAGTTATATTACATGTATAAAGCAAATGTATGCGACTGTTTTTTTCTATTCTAATTTGACCACAAATGCCACTGACTTGCCCTGTTGGGATGCAAGGAATCTTCGTTGTGATGAGGAACAAACTATTGGCACAGTTGTTAATTTTTAATCTACTGGCCAGAGATGTGAAGCTTTGCTGTTCACCATCTCTCACGTATATCTCTCACTTACTAATACAACAAACTCTAATGCAACATACTCTAAATATCAACGAAAAAATGCCAATGGTGTCCCCCAACTCTGTAAAGCTGTATACCTTCTCAGGTTTGCTGGAATAGAAGCTCAATATGTCTGGTTATTTAAGTCTTGCTGCCATTATTGGTCTGTTTGTCTGGTCATATATGTATTGTTGTAAGTGAAACTTAATTCATTTATTTGTAGGATAGGACAACAAGCTTAAGTTTATGAGTAGTTCGACAGGTCTGCATTATCCTTGGTGGAGTATGGCTGTCTCACCTGTCTGGGTGTTGGGAGTGCATGCTTTATAACACATGCAGTGGGACCAAGTCAATTGCCGTAATTGCACGCCTCATGCACTTTCCAGCGGCAAACAAAAATCAAGTGGAAAGATAAATTTTTTAAACTTCTATATGACCAGCAAGTTGCTCCATATAAGCTTGTATATATAAATAGCCATGGTTTGATTTTCTCGATGACACAACGATCCCATGATATTTGCTTTGGGTATTTTAGGCATTTTGTCTTGCAGCTTTAAAAATGAACTACTTGTCAGGAGATTGGATCTCTCATGTGGAAGAAGCACAAATGCTCTTCAATCAAACAAATAACTACGTAAGGAACATCATTTTGACTATCAGTATACAAATCTTCATCCTTGAAAAAAGTAGCTAGCTTCGCCTTAGAAAGGGGGCACCTGACTCCCTCTAAGAGAGCCATGTTCACATTTTCAGCAACATCATTCAATTGAGGAGTTTCTGGTGGAGTCTTTTGATGTATGTACCCATGGAAACTACAATCCATGTCAAACAGTCTTGCATACTCTCTACGGTTATTGGTGCAGGTGTACTTCAACTTCTTTTACGTATGCATCGCTACGAGTGCATGAAAGTCACTGAACATAATACAGATCTATTTCTTCTCTTTAGGGCATAAACCCACATGTTCCTCAAAAACTCATTAATGAATGTGTTATTATAAAGTGCACCACCAAGAGAATTTTGGATATAAAAATCCATGTAAACCAACTCAAGTACTTGGGCTTTTGTGGGGGTGTAAGTTGCCATGTTGTTGATATATGCCTTGAAAATCGAACTTGTTTAGGATCCATTTACCGATTAGCCCTGTATATGTATGTATTCAAGGTTCAAGAGTGAGTTATCTAAGAGTCTCATTCCGATAGAGCACCGCTTCCCAGAGTTTTGCATCATGTACTCTAGTTTTTCATCATAGTGGAACCTCCTTTTGCCCGTGGGTTTTCCCCACTATACCGGTGGTGTAAATCGTATGTTCTATATGGATTGCTTGTGGTTGACTGCGTGTTTGGATCCCGTTTTACTAATATAATAGACGTATGTGAGAGTTCATTGAAAATGGTTAAAAAGTAAGCTTCAAATTGTAGTACCAGACGGACATGTTGGAATTTGTGCCTAAATGTGTACTTGTTTTCCAGTTAGGATTTTGAATAGTAGTACCCACATTTGCTTGGTCTAAGAATAGAGGAGATCTTTTTCTGCAACGAGAACATGTAGACATAAAATATATATAATGGCAGTTCTTTTCTTTTATGATGGAAGGGTGACTGATCCTTCATTACCTCATGCACCTTTTTTTCTGTGCATATATTCATCCATGCTCATTCTTGAATTCACTATTCTCATATTTTTCGATCCACGTCCATCTTTCAAATTAAATATTTTCATGTATCAAAAACTAAGAAGGCTGGAACTTTGATTGTTATTGCATTTTACCTCGTCAAACAATTATGTATCTTGAAAACTCGTATTTTTCTTTTGAAAATTTTAATTTCCTGTTGCATTTTTTAAATTAAAAAGTTACCTGATTTTCTGTGTACCGTTTTCGCAGAAGAATAATCTGGCTGGGAGATCTGAACTACCGCATTAACTTGTCATATGAGAGAACACATGAACTTATATCTAAACAAGAGTGGTCTAAGTTGGCTGAATTTGATCAGGTTAGTTAAAATTATGGACATCAACACTGCATGGCTCATATTGTTGGAAAATACAGAACAACATTAAATTTTTTCAACTCCTCAACAGTTACTAGTAAATTCGAGTTATACAATTGGCTTGTACTAGTTTGCCAATTGAGCACCGTCTTTGGTCACGTGTAACGTGAACACAAATTTGGGCGTTTTTCGATTGTCTTAATATGCATATATCAAACAATCAGTATCTGCAAATCTTTTATTGTTTGCATATAAGCATAACTATACATTTAAGAGTAATATTTTCAATTAAGTTTGACCAAATATTGCTGCTATATTCACTTAAGACATCATCATCTGCCTTTTCTAGTTAAAGCATGAGCTTGACAAAGGTTGCGCCTTCGACGGGTGGTCAGAAGGGGACTTAAACTTTGCTCCAACTTACAAGTATGAAATCAACTCAACAAAATATGTAGGACGTGATCTGAAGGGTAGCAGAAGAACACCAGCATGGTAAGTTACTGTATATCACTTTACTCTTTCCTTTGACAGTAGATGCATATATCACCAAATGCATTGTTGACTTTGCAGGTGTGATCGGATTCTCTCATTTGGAAAGGGGATGAGGCTTTTGAGTTACAAGAGAAGCGAGCTGAGTCTCTCCGATCATCGACCAGTGAGTGCTACATTCATGTCTGAGGTTGAGGTTTTCTGTCACAGAAAACTCCAGAGGGCGCTGACATTAACTGATGCAGAGATGGAGGCAGTGACATGACATAACATCTAGAAGGTCTTATTAGCTTGACATTAATTGAGAGTGCTTGATTTCTCATACTATTTGTCAGGACATCTCTTATTTGTATATAGCAGCTCCGAGTATCATCAGTTCATTTGAAAAGGATCAGTGGTTCAACTAGCGTAAAATTCTCCATTTATTAGCATGGTTTTGGAAATGGTCGAGCAGCACGAGCAGATCCCTTTGGGAGCAGGATTGCATCTATGGGTGTCTATTGAGTTGAGCAAGTCAAGTCAGCCCCGACTCAGAATCGAACTCGATAACCAAACTTAGACTCGACTTCAGACTCGATAAGCTTCGATTCCAAGAATGTTTGAGTTGGCTCACAGGCCTTTTAACGAATCTTTTGTTTGTTGATTTTGTATTCCTTATTTTAAACTTCCTTTAAAGATGCAATTGAAGTCATTGAGAATCTCATTGCTAATGATGTTTGAATTTTTCTGACAATTTATATAAATGTATAAAAGTTTGGTATGCCCTTCAGGACCTTTTTTATAACTTTTATACATATATTCCAGTTTTTATTTACGAAGAAATCCCTCAAGGACTTTTTTTATAACTAAAACTTTATATTCATTTTATGCAAATGCCCACTAGATTTTTAAAAAAAGGAAAATACCATAGAGTCTAGAAGGTTTTGATAATTACAAAATGATCTCTAAGTTTATTTTTTGCCTTAAAGCCCTTATCTTGAATCTACCAAAAATCACCAAAAATAGAAAAATACTAAAACTCTCAGAAAATTTATGTGGAGTCTCGAACGTCTAGATTCTAGTGACATAGGTTTCATCACATTTTAAGCTCCTAGGAACAAAGAGAATAGAAGGTCTCTGATATAGTCCACCAAAGTTGAAAACGCCTCTGTAAAAACCATAAAACATTCATGTGAATTTTTTGAGTCTGTGTGGATCGACCATTGACTTGTAGTTGAATAAGTTTTATCTGAAATCTCTCGATTTTCGTGTTTGCACACAACATGCACAAAATCAACTTTTTAGCACATCAAAAACCCATGTTTTCATTTTAGTAACATTGTCGGGACTCGACAACATACGCTATTTTATTTTTGGTATTTTATTTTTTATTTTTGTAAATTGACTTCTTCTATTTTATTTAAAGTATAACAAATGAAAAAGTGGATCTCCCCCATGCTCCCCCCCCCTTTATTATCTCAAACTTCGATCAAGCACCAATTTTCGAATTAACATCTACCAAACAAGCATTGTAAGATATGTCTAAACTCCTACACATTTGTAGGCTCTTGCATTTTAACGTGCTTACAAAAGTTCTCGAAAATCTAAAATCAAATTCGCATTTTGCATTCATCTACGTGTCTAATAGAGAGATTTTACACCGGTCTGCTGATCAAACAGGATCAACGATTACTATGGTGACCAGGTGTCTCATTAATCAACAATTAACCCACAATATTGATGAATAAATCAAAGAGTGTGGGTTAAAATTCATTGTAACTCTTCTACAGATGTACAGGTATAAGCAGTAAGAGTGTCGAACTTAGGGAAACGAACATAGGTAGAGACAAAATATTATTAATTATTACTAAGTAATAATAATTTTCTTTTTAATTTTGGTATTATTATTGTTATGCATTTTTTTATCGCTAATTATTTTGTGGGTTTTTAATTATATTCTTTTTTATGTTTTTAATGTTTTATATTTTTTGTTTTTAATTTTGCAAAATTTTAATTTATTTTTAGTTTTAAAAATAAGATAATTAATAATATAGATAGAGATGGTATATATACTATATAGATGATATATATATACACACAAAATATCTTTTTAAATTTTTAAATAAGTCATATAAAGTTGAAATATAGGAAATGGGATGTTTTGGGGTTTTAAATTATTTTATTGAGTTTTATTCATTTTTGTCAACTTATTTAATAGTGTACACTGTTTATATACTTTGTTTATAAGTATTTATACCTATATATGATGTATTGTATTACATTTTATTATTTATGTATATAATACCATATTTAAATAATTTATTTATAAATTATTTAATAGATACATACATATTTTGATGATATTTTTATAGTTTTATTTACATGTACAAAGAAATATATATTTACAACATTGGTATATCATACCAATATATGTAGGGTTTATTAATTATTTTTGTGTTTTTGAATGATTTTAATTTTATTTGTGTTATTCATAGGTATTTTGTAATATGTATAATATTTAAGAATATAAAACAATTAAAAATATGAATAGTAAAATATGTTGGCTCTATATACAAATGTACAAATATCATAGTACGTTGATTGCATCTTAACTCCAATTCTAATGAAACCGCATTTATTTTACAAATATTTCAATTTAAGATTCAAATACATGTGAGTTTGATTAATTTTAAGTCCATATGGAGAAGATACTGATCAACGAAATTCTGTTTGTAGTTTTTTCAACTGAGTATACTAAGTGAGTTGTGCATGATTTATTTTTGCCAATAGTTTTGTTCTTTTCTCTATATTATTATGAACATTTTTGATGTTGAAAATATTTTTATTTAAAGTATATATAGATTTGAATAAAATGATGTAAGTTTGAGTATATACAATGTATTGTATATCTAGGGTTTCTAGGGTTTGGAGTATTTATATACATTATTTTGTCTCATCTTCCCTTACTTTGTTCCCGATCGACCTAATCAATGTCTAACTAGGTCTTGGAGTCCAGGGTTAGTCAGTATCTTTGATACCTCCTTTTTTATTTTTCTTTTCTTTATTCTTTTACTTTATATTTACATGTATTTATAGACTATATTTATACAATAATGTTAAGATGTTAATTCATGAAAGTTAGTGATATTTACATATATTGCTAGGATTTTAAAGCCAAAATAGGAGAATAAATGTGAATGAATGGCTATTCATCACCTCTTATACTTCGCTTTGTTAGTCCCTAGCAAACACTTATTAGGAGAATGAGTGTAGAAAGAGAAATAAGGGAAAGGAAAATAAGCAACTTAGAATAATTAAGATCTTCACAAAATCAGTGTTTAGAGCTTAGTTGGACCTTTGAGTTATTAGTTTGGCAGAACCTTATTAAGAATAAGATTTAAAATTTAACATCCCTCAAGTTTCACAATCCTCTATTTAGTTCACCTCAATAGTCAGATCAAAACAAGTCTTTTTATAGGCAAACACTTATGACTATGAAACTCACTTGTACAGTATATGTGAAATGTAGCTCCCCACATTTGAAGTGGCAAATAAACAATATCTCTTAGCAAGGTAACCATAATTCCCCAATCTAGCTACTCTTTCCTCGAGGAGTGAGGTATTCTCTTCTAAGTTCATGTGCAATCAGTTCAAAGAAGAAGGGGTAGAGAACAGAATGGATTGTGACCAGTGTGTTGGACATGCGAGCCCACGATGAGCCATTATGCAATAAATGTTATTGTGAATATCATTCTTCGATCTGAAATGAAGAATGATTAATGCATAATAGGTCCCTTAGTATAATTAGGGTTATGTACCATGGCGATCTTAATGATCATACAGTTGTTGATTCAATTGTTGAATCATAGAGGTTGGTATTTGGTGAATATCTAAATAGTTAGATGGAGGACTCATCAAGCACCACAAATGATTATTAAGAGAGGATCTCCAGCCTAAAAAGGAGATGGCAGTCTTTTCTCTAAAGGTTGATATCTGATCAACCACTTGAAATAGGTCCTCTGCATAGGAATAGAGATTCGGAGGTATCAGATTAGTTAGGTCAAAGAGTTAACTTAGCGAGATCAAGATAACCAAAGACCTATGCCGTATGCTATCACAATATAGGCACGCATCCTCTGACTGGAGACAGATGTGTTACTATATGTATGAGTATGTTCATTTGGCAGACCTATAGGTTGATGACCTAACAAGGGTCTATACACCGGCACGTTGGAGTGCATGCAAGGGTATATGAGTAATACGATCTTTCAAAAGGATCATACAGGTTCATCACTGATTCGGAAGACATGAGCTCAATCATGAGATATTGGGGAGAATCAAATTTCGTGCATGGTTGTCTCACTTTGGAAGCTTGACTGAATTTGTAGATTTGATATATACTTTTGGAAAGTATACGATCAATACTTGGGTATTAATGATATATGTTTTGGAAAGTATATGATCGATACCGACTCCCAATTATCAAATGAGAAACTTAATGATAAAATCCTGAAGTAGACAGTGTAAAATAGATCTAAAACTTCGGATTTATTTTGGATTTTCCAATATGCAGGATGTACATGTATTAGGAATACCTAAGGGTGATGTGATCATAAACGATTGTATAACCATGATGCTTCCATTCCTATAGAGTGATGAAACGAATCTGGATTTTAGTGACTCCACTCAGTAGAGAAGTGATTTGATCTTGGTCCAAATGTTGGACATTGATCTGAATGTGATTCAGATGCAATAAGAATATTAGATTTACGATCTTGATTTAATCAAGCATCCCTGAGAGGTTCGCATGGTCTGGATTTGAGATGTGATATCAATATCCAAGTCATTATACATCGAATAATACAATCATCATGTCCTTATCTGCTTGAAAGAGTTCGATGATATTTTCGTTGTTGATATATGTATACGAGCATTGAGAAATTTGACAATTAAATATGATTTAATTATCATGAGTAATATGAATCTGCTTCATATCATAAGGAGAGTTATCCTAGATAATTAAATGTGATTTAATTATCAAAGATGTGAATAATGTGAATGTGATTCGTGTTATTTGCGGACATGAGAATAGAGATCAAAGATGATTAAATGTGATTTAATTATCATGGATATAAATAATCTGGATAGTACTATCCATATTAAGCATATATATTATAAATGTGATTTATAATATATAAGAAAGAGCATATTATGATCTATATTTGTTGATTAATTATTGATGTGAATTGGATTCACATTGAATAATTAATTGAAAATGTAATTTATTTTTTATTTTGGATTGTGAATGTGATTCACAAATTTCCAATGTCATGATTGCAATATTCACAAAATAATTATGAATTATTTATATGGAATAATTTACAACAGTGTTGTAAATATTGGAGATTTACATGGAATAATGTAATCTCATGAGATTACATGAAGATTGCACCTTCCTACTAAGGGAGGGTGGACGGCCACCAATCCCATTAGTAAAGGGTGGTTATCCCCCCTCCCCTCTTAATGAAAGGAGGCAATCTTGCTTCCACTATCTCCATTTTTGATTGGTTTGATGTTAAGATTAATTTATATTGATTTATCAATATGTATATATATTGGGAAAAATGGGGCTGCCCCCTAGGGGTAGCCAACATGGCTGCCCATACCCCATTTTTCGCAAATTTTTTTATTTTTTGGGAAAAATATCACCATGTATATTCATCCCTATATCCCTTCTATATGTCATTCAATTTCGTCAGAAACAGAGACTCCTACGGCCTCCATCCAGACGTCATTTTTTTAACGGTCGCAGGATTTTTTAAATCGACTCTGTCTGGATGGAGGCCGTAGGAGTCTCTATTTCTGACGAAATTCGAATGGCATATAGGAGGGATATAGGGATGAATATACATGACGATATTTTTCAAAAAAAATAAAAAAAATTGCCCCAAAATGGGGTGGGGCAGCCATGTTGTATATTTAATCTAAATTAAAGTAATTGTTATTGTGTTTTACAACAAAGTCTTGACCATTGAAAGAAGCACAAATCAATCTCATCCATTGATTTTATGCAGTCCATGGATTATGATCCATGGACTCCCAAAATATCATAAATAGAAGGGCACCCCTTCCATTTCAAGCAATAAGAACATAAGGCTCTCTCCCTCTCTCTCTCTCTACATGTCAACCATCTCTCTCCCTCTCTCATTGTGGTCGTCCGCCATGGAGTCCCAGAGAGAGTAGCCATCGCCGTAGTATCGCCGTTATGTTGCCGGATTGTTTGCTCGTGGATCTCTGCCTCCTTCAATGTGCCTCGCTCGTGAAGAAGACATCAGATCTCGTATGACAAGAATAGGAGATTCGTTGCTTGGATCATCAACATGGATTGCGAGAAGCACGTGTCTCATCAACACGCTCGAAAGTGTCTCCTCCGTTGAATCGGACTTGAGACAGGAGGTCTCTTCGTTTAGAGACTCGATTGCAAGCACACTTCAAGAGGTAACTCTAATACTTGTTTGTGGTTTAAATTTAATGATCCGAGAAGCATTTTTGGAACATGTGATTTCATCGGATTAAAAAAATAAATTCTGCTGCCTCAAGCAACTAGTGCGACTTGTCGCTCCCGATCGCATACGGTGCAATCTCACGCTTCCGTGATGTGCTTAAGGATTCTTTCATATCCTTCAAGTGGTATCAAAGACTTAGGTTGGAGTTTTTGGATACGATCTATAAACCTAGGATGACTTGGGCTCATTAGGGTTTGTGAAAATTTCATCACATTTTATTCTCCCAACCATGTTTTGTGATTATTTTCATCCTTGTTTAAATTGTTTAAACATTAAACTAGCACTTAGATTATGTTCCCCATTAAATAAGGAAACCGTGGTATTTGAGTTTGCATGATTTGGAAGCTGATTGCTCAAGTTATGATCATTTTAATGAACATGTATCCGTTGTTTCGGGGATGGTGAATCTTGATGTAATTAAAGAGTTAGTTACCGTTTTGAAATACCTGAAAATGTGTGTCACTTGATTTCTATTATAGATCAAATTAGCAAATTTTGGAAACTTACTTTGCATGATTTAGATTTAAATTGATTGAGATATTATAATTTTAGTTAGTGAGGGTCACTGCAGGAAATTACATTCCTAATCAAGAACCTTGTGTTTGTCATTTAAGAAATTAGTAGAAGTAATGGTTAATTTCTTGGAATAATTATGGATAAATATTTGATGATAATTATTTCCTTAAATAACGTTTCCTTAATCAGTAATTGATTATATATGATCTAGATCACAATTGGTTACATAATCTTCTTTCCAACAAATAAACTTGCTTGAATAGGATTTGGAATTTATTTAGCAAATTTCCTTATAATCAAAATGTTTTTTTATTAGTATACTATATAACTTCGATTGAAAAACCGATTATCATCTCAAGTACAAACTGATCAATCAGCATTATCCTAACCTAAAGTGGATATGGTGTCTAGTCGGGGAGCATTGGGGTAGCAAGTTGCCCCGTGAGCGGTCTGTCCCACTCCCATCGGTACTGGCCACGACAACGGGTAGTGAAGGGATAATGCATGAGGGATCAGAATATATTTTTCTAATTATTAAATTCGAATAATGCGTACTTTGAGATAATACCATCCTTTCAAGTAACAATCAAGTTTGTTGATTGAATTGGATTGACAACTGATTTAATGTGCTTAAATTAATTATATCTAATTAAAACACTCTATTATGAATAGAGTTGTTATTTCCCTTGGAAGAGTTCATTATGTGAATATGATTCATAATAATTAATTAGAATTTGAACAAAATATGGAGGATCGCATAAGTGACATCCATGATCTCCAATCAAGGTAAAGAGTTCCGTCACCAGGGATTGTATGTAGGAGACGTTTGTCCGAAGTGACAGCTCCTGCATACAAGTGCATCTGTATTGAGCTTTTTTCTTCTCGAAAGAGTAAGGACATATGCGTAGTGACCCCAATATGGGGTCCTCATATTATTGGGACCATATTGGAGTGTACATTGCGAGTTGTAATCATGATGATGGTTGGTTCAATCAATGATGAGTCAACATCACCTTAGGAGTAGTGGGCTCGTGTGTTAAAGACTGAATTGGGAATGCAAGTTGGACTTATAAGGCGAAATGTGTTCCCGCTTCTTTTTATCCGAGTTGCAGGTTCTCATATTATTGGGATGTTACAAAGATAAGGAAGGAGATCCCAGATATTGCTTGAGATATAATGGTAAGTATATCTCTTACATTGAAAATGATTAAGGGAATGAACTTTCAATGTTGGTAAGGCAAGACAACTTTGATATAAAATTCCTAAATCAAAGAAATATATATATATATATATGCAAATTTCTTATTTCAGATAACCCTCACTAAACCCACTCAATACTATACTCAATAATGATCAGTAAAATCATCACGGATTTGATCCATGATCAAGATATTGTACTCGCAGTTGGACACAAAATGTATGTCATTGCAATGTGCATGTTTCCTTGTAATGATGAGGAATGACAATTAAATAGATAATAGGACTACAATCTTAGGGTTGTATGTCATTATAGTCTTGATCTCTCATTGAATGTGCTTTAGAAATGACATGTCGATGATGATAGTAACTATCAAATAATTCTTATAAAAATCTAATAAGATGTTTATGACATGCATATGTGCTCTCGACATTTAATCATGAATGACATGGTTCATTACATCATGCAGAATGGTGATTCTATAAGAGATGATGTATTCAAAATATTTGAGTACATGTATGAACCAAAGTCTTTAGAGTTTAGATGGATGTAGATATGATGAGTGGCATCATTCTACTATCTACACTCTAGCCATTCATGAAGATTCATAATATTCATATTGTATGAATTGAATGAAGCATGTATAATGTTGAAATACTTTTACATTGAATACTTTTGAGTTCAACATAAGAGATACTTTGTCTTAAGCAATGGTTGTTTATAGATGAAGAGAGCAAAGTGGAAACATGAGTCTGACCCAAGCAAGAAGGAAAGTCAAGGAGTTGATTGTACTTCTGTAATTTCCATATGACATCCAAAGAGTTGGATAAATGTCAATACTACAGTAAGTTGATGTGTTGATAGTATGACTATCAAGTCTATCTAGAATCCTTAGAGAAGGACTCGTATAATGCATAGGAATTATCTACATATAATCACTGATATTGACTTATTTATTGGATAAGATCAAGTCTAATAATTATATCTCATTCTTTTGATAATACTTACAATTGGTTGCATATGTTTTAGAAGACTAAAAATTTTGATCATAAGGTTTAATAGTCATCCACATGGATGTTGATGCAATTGTTGCAACAATCTTTGTTGGATTTATAGACTTCATATTTTTAGTGGGAGAGCCTTTAGTCTTAAAGAATGTCTCTATGACCTAGATATTAGAATACACTAATTCTTTATTTCTAAATGTTGGGAATAAACATGAATTCTGGAATAGACCTATCATAAAGAGTTATGATGAATATATTTCAGATAGTAATCTGATATTGGAGGACTCTGTTAAATTAGAATATTAATGAATGGTTCATTAATAATACTGAAAATTAAATCTTATAAGATCAATAGGAGGAAATGATCTGGAATCAAGCCTTGGACATAAGTATATTGATGAGACCAATAGACTAATAATAGATGAAACTTTAGATTGTCTAAAATGGCAAGTCTTACGTACTTGTGAATATTGTATTCAAAGTAAAATGTCCAATGCACCCTTCTCTGAGAATGGTGTAAGATAGGTATTCAAGATCTCATACATATTGATGTATGTGGATCATCTTTATCATAATAAACATTGATGGTATGCGATATCTATTGATGATTATTTATGATATGAGATTTCTTCCCTTCACCTTAGAAACTTTTGAAATGTTCAAAGATTTCATAATTTTGATTTAGAATCAAAGTTTTAAGAAGATGAAATGGATTTGATATAACTTAGGTAGCCCATACCTATTAGATGAATTCAAATAACACCTTATGGAGAAATGAATTTCAGTCCTGTCTCACTTTCCTAATACACCTAAACTCAATAGAGTTGCAGGGAGATACAATTGGATCATGTGTGACATGATTTGATCAATGATGTATCTTAGCATAATTACCTCTTAGTTTCCAGCTATATAAGAGTAGAGACTACAAGATATATCCTTGATAAGATTCCATGCAAGTAAGATAGATCTCGCACTAGAGAGTGCTACTTCATTAGGAAAATAAAGGATGGTAATGTACCTACTTTATGACCTTGATATTATCAAAAGATCTCATCTCTA
Organism: Ottelia alismoides; assembly: GCA_037367405.1. Taxonomy (NCBI): domain Eukaryota; kingdom Viridiplantae; phylum Streptophyta; class Magnoliopsida; order Alismatales; family Hydrocharitaceae; genus Ottelia; species Ottelia alismoides. The sequence goes on from JAZKJV010004494.1 coordinate 80,264, forward strand.
AAATATGATTCTTAGAGGATGATACTCTCGAGAATCAAGATCAAAATGAAGTAAAGGAACTCATTGAATCTTGAGAAGATAATGAGGTTCCTAAAATCGGAAACTAAAAGGATAATTAAAGATGAAACACTAATACCTCCTCAAATTAATTTGAGGATGTATTCTATGTGTTAGTTAAATCTGACAATGATCTGACTTCATGTGATGAAGCTTCTGAAGATCATGTCATGGAAAGATGTATGTTAGCAATAAAAGTCTAAAGTAGACTTCATATACAAGTGTTGTATATGCACCCTCGAGGATCCACCTATATGGGTAAAACCTGTTAGGTGTAAATGGATTTCAAGAGAAAGAGGGAACCTGATGAGAAGGTAGAGACCTTTAAAGTGCGGCTCATATCCACAAGATACACACGAAGAGAAGACATCGCTTGCGATGAGACTTGCCCTTCAGTAACCATGCTTAAATCCATCAGAATATTGCTAACTATAGCTACGCAACTTACCTTGGATATCTTCAAGATGGAAGTCAAGATTGCATTTCTCTATGAATACCTCTCCGAGGATATTCATATGAACTAGCCACATGGCTTTATAGTTAAGGAAAGCAAGGTATGCAGGCTGAAGAACTCCATCTATGGACTCAAATAAGCTTCTTGTAGTTGAAACATCAGATTTGATGAAATTATAAAGATTATGATTTCAGATAGAATCTTGATGAACCGTGTGAAGCTTAGTGGGAGTGCCATTGTATTCATCATGCTAAATAAAGATGATATCCTAATCACTTGGAATGATATAAGGATAATAATAAGTGTTTTATAGATTGTTATTCCCTTCCTTGAGATATGATCTCAAGGTACCTCTTAGATCTTAGTTTTGAAGTAGTTCAGAAGCAAAGAAAATAGAGCACTAGGAACGTCACATTAGTGGTACACCTTGGATATGTTCTATTTTCTGAAAAAATCCAAGAAAAGCTTCAAACCCTTAAGATATGCTACTGACCTATCTAAAGAGATAGCACCTCAAGGAGCTGAGAAAATGAATGCTAAAACTACTTGTCCTTGTGCATCAGTTACAAAAAGTCGAGTGTATACTAGATATGTACAAAAGCCAGATGTCTGCCATGCAGTGTGAGTAATAAATCGTTACAAGTCCTACTATGGAAATAAAATACTTGATTGCAGTAATAACAAAATCTTCAAAGATGACAAGACTTTAGATATAGTGATCTCCAAGTATTATCTTCAAGAACTTAAGACTTTATAGATAGTGATCTAAAAGGTCTTAACTACAAATACCTTAGGAGATAGAGATCTCAAGGAATAAGGGTATTCCGATACGGATTATGAAAATACTGGTTATAATAATTATTAAGATGTAGTGTGACGAGTCGCTAAATACGATATTTAATTCGTGTTCGTTGTAATACGTGTACTTAGCGATTCGGTCAGAACCGAGAGAAGATCTCCGTGAAGAGTGTCTCAGCTTTAATTTATATCTCGGAAAAGTCCAGAGTCGAACTCAGGGAGGCAAAGGAACAACTTAGGTTTTAATTCAAAAACTTAGGTCTAGATTTCAGTGCGGTATTTTTTTAGATTTTTTTATGCAAATAGAATGCAAATGCAAGTGAATCAAGACACTAAGAAAGCATATAACTTAGCCAAATTAAATTTAATGCCAAATCAGTTCAATTTAGCTAAATTATATTTTTTTTCTAGAATCCTAATCCAATGATGAACACCAAACACATTTTTTTGTATTTTTCGGGGTTAACATGCAACAATGAAAAATGCACACTTTTTATGGTTTTTTCGCAATTTATCACACAAACAGTAAGTAAAAATTATGAAAAAATTACTGGAACATAAACATGATGCAAGGAAGCTACAGTAATTTTTTTGGAATTTTTTGACAAGTTACGAATTTTTTATGGATTTTTTAGTGAAAATAGAGTGACAGTGAGTAAATAATTTCTAATAAATCCACATTATCAAATTAATCAGAGTGCGAATTATCTCAGAAAGATATTTAGATGTAGAATCCAGGAGATTTGAAATTTCATAAAAAGGGTATACGTGGATTTAATTAAAAATCAAATACTAATTTCACTCTACAAATTATTTCTGGCACATGACAACTCTATTTTGGATGAAATTTGGACAGTACGTTAATCACTTATCAAGGCATCTTTCCTAATTTTTGTGGAATTTTTAGAGCAACTGTGTGTGAGATATAAATTTATGAGCACTGATTAGGTAAAATATGCAAAACTTCGGTTGCATAATTTTAATTAATTCACAATATCTCACAAAAATATAAATAAATACCCACTATGTAAAGAATTAGTTGCTCAACACAATGACATTTTCCTTTGAACAAAAAGATGTATAAACGAAGTCCAAATTAAAGTGTGAATACAGAGGTCTTTGTGCAAAATAGAAAATAATATTTACAGAGCAAAATATATACAAGGTTGTTATGTAATATTAGAAACCTAGAATAAAACAAACGCAATTTTACATAAAAAAAGAAAAAAAGTGCACCTTCTTCCTCCTTGCGTACTGGGAGAAGAACCCAAAAGGGGAGCCGATGGCGGGCGGCGCCGGCGCGCGGGCGCGCGGCGGGAGGAGGGCGACGGCGCGCGGCGGTGGCCGGCGTGAGGACGGCGGCGAGCTGAGGCCGCCGCTTGGGCAGAGGTGCTGGGTGGGTGCGGCGAGTTCAGAGAGGGGCGGAGGGTGTTGGCGTCGGTGCGCACGCCGGCGCGCGGAGGAGGCGGGGCTGCGCGAGGGGGCCACCGGCGGAGGGTGTTGAAAGAGGGCGGCCGGCGGAGGCGAGGGGCGGCCCGCGCGCAGCCGGCGACGATGGGCAGCGGCGGCGCCGCTTGGAGGGAAGGGGAGGGGCGGCGGGCGTGCCTGCGGCTCCTCCTCTTCTTTTTTTTATTTTTTTAATTTTTTTATGTTTTGATTAGAGAAAAAAACTGCTGTGATATTTTTTATTTTAATTTCTTTAATTTTTTTTGATTTTTTTTATAACAAGAAACAAATATATATACATAAAAACTGATAGAGGGAATAGTGGATGATGGTGATGAAGATGAACAAAACAAATGGAAGCAAGTGGATGGTAATGTGATGTGATTAAAAAAAATGCAAATAAACAAATGATGATAAGAAGATGAAGATAAAATTACCTAAGATGGACGGTCGCCTATGAAGTGCTCTCGTGAGCATGGTCTTCGCTCAAATCGCCGGCGTGCGATGAGCTCGAGCAGCGCGCGGTTGCGGCTGCGATGTTGGCCAAAAAGCCAACGGATCACACCGGAGAGAGGGCCGTCGTTGCTCGACCGCGGTTGCGTCGCTGTCACCGATTCAACTCTGGGAACTTGGCTCCCCTCACATAAAGATTGATCAAAGGAAAATTGAGGAGGATGGGATGTATATATAGATGATGAAATGAGAGGTTATTAAAGTGGTGGGAGGTCATATTATTAATGGAGTTGAATGGGAGGTTTAAAAAATGGTGGAGTTGAATGGAGGTTGGTGGTAAAGAGTTGAATGGTGGTTATTGTAGAGAATGGAAATTAAATAATAAATAAATAAATAAATAAAGTTGGCTACTTTAAATACAATAAAATAAAAAGAGAAGAGAAATAGTGGAGAATTTACAAGGGAAGACAAACAACATGTACACACATTTTTTTACTTTTCTAATATGTAATTTTTTTGTCTTTTTAATAAAAGATATTTACAAAGGAAAAATACTATAAAATAGTTGGGTGTGAAGCAGTGTCAAACCAAAATACCCTCATGAGCTCTCCCTGAAACTAGATATATAGGCCGCACCTTCCTTCACAAACAAACCTCCCACTATCAAAGAGGAATGATTATCTAGGGGAAGAATCGTCGAGCTTTCAACAATGGAATCCATCTTCATATAATCCAGTACGGTTGTTATGTAACCATTGGAATAAGAAAGTTGTTTCCCTCGTCTCAGTCTTTCTTTTTTGATAATTAAAATACAACACAATCATGATATTTTTGTATTTTTAATAATTATGAAAGATACAATAAAAATTAAAGAAAGAATGAATATATACAAGGTATACAATGTACATCTAGGTCACAAAATCCAACTTTTGCAAATGAGCTCCGATTTTAATGAAACCACTTCCGTTGGATAGATAATTTTCTAACTTGAACTTTAAAAGTGAGTTTGGTGAATTTGGAGTTCATACGGAGCGGGAATTTAGCTTGGAAGTTGGTCTTTACGGCTTTTTCTCATTGGGATCTAGGAGTATTTATTTGAGGTAAAATTTGTTTTGTATTTTTGTATTTTTATATACATTGATATGAACATGTTGGAGAAAGAATTAGCCAAAAAGGATTTGATATGAAATTATTAAAAATACATAAAGTTTCGGGCTATTTACATGTATAAAACTCCTTTGATTTTGCGGCTTTTTATGTGTAATTTATTTTGTACAATTTAATATACAATAATTAGTGTGTTTTATTTACAAGAGTTATTTTCTTAATTTATTGATTTTATGGACATTTATTTGGGATTTTACTCGGGGATTTTGCTAAGATCAAGATATTAAGATGATGAATCGTGGATTCATCACCCCCCCTATACTTAAACTTTGTTAGTCCTCGAGCAAATAAAGAATGAATAAGTTAGGTTAACCCCTGACTGTGCATGTGAATACAAGACTTGATCCGTTCAAGAACTCTCGATTTTAGAGATCCTAAAATTCTAAGCTGAACCAAGCTCTAGTCAAAAGGTATCCAATTTCCCTAATCATCAGACTCTCTTTGTATACATATATAGTAGGGATATGACTTTAAGTGTTGACCGCAGTTACAAGAGTAGAGTCACAACATCACCCAAGGTTCCAGTCCAAGAGACTCTCCTAAGGACCCGATCCTCAACACTAGGGAATAAATCATTTCTTGCATCCAATCCACCGTCTCTTTAGTTGTCAGACTTGAAAGTGTAGATGGAAGGCCAGTTGATGGAGGGTATAGGATTGTGTCATTTCTTCTCTCCCTCTCATTGGAATAAGGATCCTCTCGAGTGCCTTATTACTCAACGCATTTTTTTTGGTGTTGATCAGTGCGTCTATGAAGAGAAGTTGGAGCCGTCTGCACTTGTTTTCCTGGGAGTACACCGGGGTGTGCCGTTTTTTTAGTATCTATTATACCTTCTACACCTAGACTTGTAGCATTTACGATGCAGAGCCCTTTTTTGATGCAAGCCCGACTCCTGGTCCTAATAGCGGTGGTCCAAGTGGACACTTTGAAATGGTTGGGAGCGCTCGCCTTTGGTGGAAGCTCTTTTGATAATTGACTTTGTGGAATGAGAGCTTTTCTTTGACATTTCATTACTTTGTAGTATTTTTGGCTAGCTCCACTGTTTTACCAAGAGTTGGCGCACACTGATCAACAATTTTTTTTATCACACCCTGGCACATAGGTAGATGTCAAGAGATAGTACAAGAACCATCTCTCATACTGGCTAAAGATGCTGACACTCAGGTTTCATGAAGCCTTCATTGATTTTATCCCATCCTCGAGCATCATCAAATCAAGTCCAAACTCAAATCCCTCATCCCAGATCCTCAAGTGAAATTTCAACTCATCTCATCATAACTGCAGTCGTGTATGTGAGGTGTTGATCATATTCTTTAAGGTAGAGACTAAGCATGCAATATAGCATACAAATCTTTCAAACTAGGGAAATGTGAATAATTAAGTCAAAGAACATAACGACTAAGGCTGGTTAACTCAAAATCTCAAGAGCCCATAAACCAAGTGTTCTTGAACATCACTAGTCTTGTGTGAAAGTGAATGTGTCAGGGGTTAAACCAACTTATTAGTTAGTTTTTTTACTGTTTTTTTATGATTTTTTTAAGTTTTACAAAAAGTTTTTTTTTTGCAAAAAGTTTTTTTACCCACCCCATAATTATTGTATAATATATACAAAAATACGTGAAAGTACAAGCTATGGGTAAAGTATATATGTAATATATACACACCCCCCTATACTTAGCATGTGCTATGTCTTCATGGCACAAGAAGCGAGAAAAAGACATAGCTCGTGCTAAGCGTAGGATGGCTAAAATAATAGATAGTAAAGAAGTCGATCCACCCCCCCTATACTTAGGCTCTGGACAGCCTAAGTGTAGAAGAAGAACAAAAATGGGGCGGACGAGGTCAAGAAGAGAAATGGATGAGTATGTAAACACGGCGGGCATCGGCTCCCCCTATACTTAGGCTCTTGGTAAGCCTAAGTATAGGACAAGAGCAAGTGTAAGAACCGATGTGATCTGGAGAATATACAAAGAACGGCGAATGTACAAGAGGAATGAATCTTCTAAGATGTTGAATCTTGATGCTGCATCTTCATGATGAGTAATATGATGTATCTGCTCTGTGCTCGCTCTGCATGAAGTTGATGACCTCGACTTGGACTAACTGCTCTTTTGAATCAACAAAATGCTTCAACGTTGTCCATTTACCACATGAGACTGTGCACCATCTGTGAGATCAGCTATCTCTACACTTCCATTCTCGTGAACTTTCTTAACAACAAAGGGACCCGTCCATTTAGATTTGAGCTTCCCATGGAACATCTTCAACCTGGCATTGAACAACCATACCTTTTGTCCAGGGACAAAGTCTTTGCACCTAATGTGCTGATCATGCCATCTCTTTACTTTGTCCTTATAAATCAAACTGTTGTCAAATGCCCTGTTTCGGATTTCCACGAGCTCGTTCAAGTTCAAGTCTCGACAAAGCTTCCCTAGGTGACAACTCCAGTTAATCTTCTTAATTGCCCATTCGGATTTATGAATCAACTCTGCGGGCAAATGGCATGGCTTGCCATAGATCATTCTAAATAGTGAAGTGCCCAATGGTGTCTTGTAGGTTGTCCTATAGGCCCACAGAACTTGGTTCAAGAGCTGGGACCAGTTCTTCCTATCGGGACGAACCAATTTCTGCAAAATACTCTTCACCTCTCTGTTCGAAACCTCTGTCATGCCGTTGGACTGTGGGTGGTAAGGACTAGTAACTCTATGCTCAAATCCATAGTCCTTAGCTAAAGATCTCATATCTCGATTCACAAAATGGCTACCCCCATCAGATATCAAAACTTTTGGCACCCCGAACCTAGCAATAATATGATCTCTCACAAACTTACAGACAGTCTTACTGTCTGCGGTTCGGGTTGGGATAGCCTCCACCCACCTAGATAAATAGTCAACCGCCAACAATATGTACTCATGTCCTTGGCTGTTGGGAAAGGGACCCATAAAATCTATGCCCCATGCATCAAAAACATCACAAATAATCATCGGTTGCATGGGCATCTCATCTCTCTGTCCAACTGTCCCTCCCATCCTTTGACAAATCGGGCACGACCGTACAAAATCAATAGCATCTCTAAACAAGGTCGGCCAATACAATCCACATTGAAGTACTTTGTGAGCGGTTCTCTTTCCCGAATGGTGTCCTCCAGCCTCAAGTGAATGACAATATGTGAGGACACTCTGGTATTCCTCCTGAGGAATACACCTTCTCCAAACACAATCCGGTCCTTTGAAGAAAAGGAAAGGATCGTCCCAGTGGTATCTCCTCGAATCCGACTTCAGTCGATCAATGCTGCTCCTAGTCCAACCATGGGGAACCTGCTTGGAGACAAGATAGTTCACCATGTTGGCATACCACGGGAGTGAGTCAATAACACAAATTGACTCATCTGGGAAGGTTTCTCTAATCCGCTCATGATCAGGAGAATCCTTAAGTTCAATCCGAGAAAGGTGATCAGCCACAACATTCTTCACTCCAGGTTTATCCTTTATCTCCAAATCAAATTCCTGGAGGAGTAAAATCCACCTAAGAAGACGCGCCTTCGCGTCCTTCTTTTCCATTAAATATCGAATGGCTGAGTGATCTGTATAAATTGTCACCTTAGAGCCCAAAATATATGATCTGAACTTCTCGAGGGCCCATACTACTGCGAGCATTTCCTTTTCAGTCACTGTGTAATTCTTCTGTGTAGGATCTAAAACTTTGCTCGCATAATGAATCGCAAACGGAATCCCCTCTCGCCGTTGTCCTAACACAGCTCCTATAGCAAAATCTGAAGCATCAGTCATGATCTCAAAGGGGAGTGACCAGTCAGGAGCTTGTAGGATAGGCGAGGCACAAATCTTCCTCTTCAAGAGCTCAAAGGCCTCCAGACACCTGTGATCTACAATGAACTCTGTGTCTTTTCCTAAGAGCTCAGTCAGTGGACGGGTGATCTTTGAAAAATCCTGAATGAATCTCCTATAGAATCCAACATGCCCTAAAAATGACCGCACTGACTTCACATTGGTAGGTGGTTCGAGTTTCTTGATCACCTCCACATTGGCAGGGTCAACCTCCATTCCCCTTTTGGAGATGACATGCCCCAACATGATACCCTCCGTCACCGTAAAGTGACTCTTCTCCCAGGAGAGTACCAGATTCACCTCTCTACACCTCGTGAGGACTCGGTCCAAGTGCGCTAAACATGTATCAAAAGAATCACCATGGACCGAGAAGTCATCCATGAACACTTCCAGGAAATCTCCCACCATCTCCGCAAATATGGCTATCATGCACCGCTGAAATGTGCCCGGGGCATTGCAGAGCCCGAATGGCGTGCGCCTGAAAGCATAAGTGCCAAATGGACATGTGAATGTGGTCTTTTCCTGGTCCTCAGGGGCTATGACCACCTGGTTGTAACCTGGGTACACATCAAGAAAACAGAAGAACTCTTTCCCTGCGAGTCTCTCCAAGATCTGATCAATAAAAGGCAAGGGAAAGTGATCTTTCTTGGTCGCGGCATTCAAGCGCATGTAGTCAACACAGACACGCCACGACGTGGGTACTCGTGTCACGATCTCTACCCCCTCCTCGTTGGTGACCATCTGAATTCCCGACTTCTTCGGGACAACATGGAGTGGGGCCACCCACTTGGAGTCAGAAATAGGGTATATAAACCCTTCTTTGCACCATTTCTCAATCTCTTTCTTCACCACTTCCCGTAGATTGGGGTTAAGTCTCCTTTGGAACTCACGGGAAGGTCTCACATTATCCTCAGTAAAAATGTGGTGCGAGCAGAGAGCGGGGTTGATGCCCACGAGATCCGACACTGTCCAGCCTGTTGCTTTGCGGTTCCTCTCTAAGACCTCTAAAAACCTAGACTCCTGTTCTAAAGTCAAGTCTGAGATAATGATGACAGGATATCTCTCTTTGGGTCCCGCAAGAAAGGCATACTTAACTGTAGGAGGTAGTGATTTCAGTTCTGCCAATGTGGTATCATCAAGCAGATCTCGCTGAACTGAATCTGAATCTGGTTCCGTGCTGCATGAAGGTGGGCTAAGCTGAGTAGTACTCGCCACCAAATCAGAAGTATCGGGAGTCGGACTGTCAAAAGTATCCAAACAATCGGCAAAAGCCACGTCCGACTCGTCATCTATATCCCATGATTGTTCCGAAGAAGATGGAACTGACAGATCCGGATGGATCTCTATGTCATCATGAGAATAGGTTGATGCATCTCTAGTAAGATCAGACAACACCTGGCAAACTGCATCATGCACTATATCCTCTCCAGATGAAAGGGTCTCGCTCTGTCCTGAAGGAATCTGTCCCCAAATCCCAACTGTGCTAATCAAACTGCAGTCTGCCTCTGAAGATGAACTATGTGCTACTCTCTGAATCAGGTCGCTGACACTTGGTTTGCTTCATCTCAAGGTTCACCTCTCCGCCTGGAGAATTGATGAATCCACATTTCATCATCTTTATTCTATCATTTTGGCACCAAAAACCCTAGCAAATGCCTGTAAATACCCTTAAATAGAGCATCTTAGCATCCATGCATGTGCATCATATTTGTGTATAAATCACTGTAATTAAGGCCAAAATTATAGAATAAATAAAGAAAAGAAAAAGAATAAAATATTGTAAATATTTTATGACCCAAAATCCCCGAGACCTAGGCATCTTGATGAATAGGTCGACAAGGAATAAAGTAGGGGGAGATAAGGTCAGAAATACCAATAAAATCCCTTTTATTTTATTCATTCTTTATTCATTTTGGGACCTATTTTTGGTTCCACTTTTTATACCTCAAATAAAGAAACATTGTACATGAAAGTTGTAGATAAATTAATAAAGAAAAATACAAAATTTATTTCACTGAAAAATAATGTACAGATAAAAAGTTATGGTCTGAATAAAAATCCAGAATGCCAACTTCCCAGACCCGTATCTCACAAATAAAAACTCCAAATGCAGCGTACTCACCTTTAATTGTATATAGAAGAAAATAAGCTAATTAATGGTGGTGGTTTCGCATTTGCGGAGCTACGGTTTGAAAGTTGAGTTTTGGACCCCCATTGTACCTTGTACATATTAAAATATTCAATTTATTATTTATTTATTATTTTTATAATTTTATATTTTTATAATGTGGTAAATAATACTTGTAATAATTGTGAACATTAAAATCAGAATAAAAACTTAAATAAAACACAAATAAAAATACTTGTATAAAGACTACATAGGTATTATACACAAGACACTTGTATTTTATTAAATATACAAAACAAATCAGAAAAATAAAATAAAAATATATATATGTATATAAAAGTATTTCACAATTTTATAAAATTATAAATAAAAATAATAATATTGAAAATACCTAAAACAAAAATAGAATGCTAAAATACATAGGTATTATACCTATATAGGGTAAAAAGGTAACTTGTAAAAATAAATCTCATAAAAATAAATAAAAATCAGTATAAAATACTACATAAAATTTTAAGCATTTTTTATTTTATAACTTTTAATTAATTCGGCCATTTAGTATTTTTAAATGAATTAACAAAATAATAACTCAGGGTTTTTCCTGGTTGGTCCACGTGGACCAACCAGGAGGCGTCAACAGTTGACCCCAGTCAACTGGTCGCCCTACCCCTGTAGCCCGTGTCAGGCTCGGTTTTTGAGCCATCTTTTTGGCTTTTTCCCGGCCAATTCTTTCATCTTTTCGTGTTGCATCCTTCTGCAACATTGTCCACCAACCATTTACCTAACTCGCCCGAGCTTAATCTTGGTCGTTGGACCCAAGATTTGCAAGATATTCCTTGGTCTTTGGACCCCTGTCACCTCGGGTCAAACCACTTAAAACCAACTCCCCCTCTTCCCATTCGAATTTGAGTCCCCTTGGTCCACCCTTCAGCGCCACCTTCGTGCTCCTGAGCTCCTTGGAGGTGACAGCTCCATCGCCAGCTCCTCAGCCAAGGCGTACGAAGTCGAGGGAGCCTCCACCACCTCCACCAACAGCCGGCGTCGAGGTACTCTTTTTCCTCTGGCTCCGGCCATCGAGGACATCCCCCCCGCGTATTTCTTTCTTGCATTTAGTTCCTGTTAGCTTAAGCTTCAAAAACCCCAAAAAAATTATACGTTCCATCGCTTATTTCGCCCATCCAAGCATCCTCGCCGGAGCGCACCTCCGGGCACCGTCGACCATTCCCCCTCGCGTATCGATTAGGTCCACCCAAGGTCCAGGCACTTTACCCTGGACCTTCTAACGCCTTTTGCAGGGTCCAAGCACGTTGACTCGCGCCTGGGCGCGTTTTTGAGGTTCTCCGGAGATCAGTCGAGCTCTCCAGCTCCGCCGACCACCTGCGAGCAGCACGGCCACCGCCGTGCATTTTTGGTGCCCCCAGGAGATAGACGAAGACCCGAGGAAGCTCCAGCCCGCTTTTGAAGCCAAAAAGCTCGCCGGAGACGGAGCTTGACCTCGGCGAACCTCGGCTCGCCGGAGTTCGTCGCGGTTCTTGCTCCGGGCTTCAGCACCGTTGGATCGAGGCGGAGCTCCAGTTCGCGTGTCGGCCGTCCGATCTTCCCAGCCCAACCGCCGTCGGATCTCTTTCTGAGATCTAATCTCAGACGTCGACACCAACCGTCATCGGCCGTTCCCATGCTGCCACGTGGATAAGTGGCGTGCTCCCCGCCGCTGGATCGTCTCCCGCCACCAGCCGTTGGATTCGCGCCACGCGTCACCTGCGGATCGCCCGAGCGAGGGTATTTTGCATCCCAACCCTCGCACTTTTTGTATTTAATATTTAGTATTTAAACTTTTGTCTGTAGTGTAAAAGTTTTGTAATATTTGCACAAAGACCCCCAGTCTTTGTTTATTTGCACTTTGGTCCTTCGCCACGTCACCTCACGTGACCTGTACACGTGAGGTGTGGGCATTTTGCAAGGACACCCTCGGTCGTTCGTGTATTTTATTTTAGTCCTGAAACTTTCGTATTAAGTGTACGCTTTTTGGATATTTTGCAAGTAGGCCCTCAGGGTTTGAGATATTGCATTTCAGTCCTCGCCAGGCGCGTGCAAGTCACGCGCCCTGGTGGAAAAATTTCTTGTATGCCCAGGCGGCTTTTGTAATTGCATTTTGGTGCTAGAAATTAAATATTCAGTTCTATATTTTTGTGGAAATTGCATGTTTGCACCTGGATGTTTGAGATATTGCACATATACCCCTGCCAGGACTGTTTGATGTTTGGATGTTTGCTCTAATTATTTGACCTATCATTTTAACTCCAAAATTTCTCAAATTTTGAACTTAAGTTTTCGGGACATGTGTACTTTAACGCCACATATTTAGTTTTTGATTTTACTTGATTTTCATATTTATTAAAAATCAAAAACTTGCTATTTATGCACTGTCCAGTTTAGAAAATACCAAAAAAATATTAAAACACCTCCAAAAATTCCAAAAAAATTACCTAGTGTCTATTTTACTCTATTTTAGTGTCAGTCCAAAAATCATTAAAAATATCAAAAGAAAAAGACTAAAAATTTAAAAAACCCTCAAAAACTTCAAAAAAATACCTAAAATAGTAGAAAACTCCAAAAATCAAAAACTCAGTTCCTGTTTATTCCTTATTTCCTCCTTTTTATTTAAAAATTAGTGTGGCAGTTTTTAGCTACTGGTTGCTATTTTTAAAGTCCATTTTACCCACAGCCAGCACCCTTTCCACTGTTTTGCCTTACTTCAGCACTTAAAAATACCAAAAACACCTTGAAAAATCCCCAAAAATCACAAAAATAGTAGAAAATCATAAAAATATCAAAAACAATTTATTTCTGAATTTCTGGTAATTTTTACTTAGCGTTATAAATATTTCATCTTGTCTTTTATTACATTGCTTTGAAATTCCAATATTGAAAAAAAAAAGGTATAAAATATAAAATATAAAAATCAGAAAATTAAAAATCAAAATACAAAATTAAAAATTTAAAAAAAATTATTAGAAATTAAAAGCCCACAAAAACATCTTTGCTTGTTTGCTTAGTGTAGACACTTCACATCACACACACTCTTGAGCACAATTTGCTAGGATTACCCTGCTTGCTCCCTGTGTTCGAACTCTCTGCATACTTGTCACTATACACCATTTGTGCAGAGTTAAAAATAAATTTTAACTCCACATTAGTTCTAATTTATTGATCTTTAGTGTGGGTTAATTGTTGACTTTAGTCCGAGATTTATCGTGAGTCGTCACAACGACGGTCGTCTCCGCCTTGTGTGAGACACCACTTTTAGACCACGTGAATTTCGGATAAATCAAGAACGGAACTTCATCATTCCCGTACCATAATCGAAAGCTGCGCCTGCGGTCCTAAGGAAGGGCTGCCCAAGAATGATCTGAGATTCTCTCCAATGATTGGGGGTCTCCATGTCCAGGACTGTGAAATCAACTTGATAGTTCTGCCCCTCAATCGAAATAACGACGTTCTTCACTTCTCCCTTAGGTCTCTTCACTGATCGATCAGCGAATTGGAGTATGGCTCTAGATTTGCGAAGTGGTCCCAACTCCAATTTCTGATATAATGCTAAGGGAAGTAAGTTAATCGAAGAACCGTTATCTAGGAGTGTGCGTGCAAATGCAATGTCGTCAATACGACTCTCCACATAGTGAGCACCCATGTCTCTCTTTTTCTTTGGCAAAGTCTGATTCTTGAGACAATAGGTTGTGGCTACCGATAAGACATGTGTCTTTATATTTTTCTTATCTTTCTTCCTGCTAACCCTTGTAGGTGTGCATCTCACCTTAAGGTATTTTTGGAAGGCAGGATGGTTAGCCACATATTCATCAAATGGCACCTTCACAATGATGTTTTCTTTACAAAACCGTGCCATATCGGGGTCATCTTTCTGAATCTTTTTGATGCGCTTTCCTGCCGTAAGAGCACGGGGGAAAGGGATTGAAGCTAGGGAAACAGAGGATGAAGAATATGAATCATGAACTGAAAGATCATTCTTTGCACTAACGGAAACAGAGTTCTTCATACAAGAATCTTTTTGATGCAACATGGACTCAAAATCTAAACTATCTACTACAGGTTGTGGAATAGAAGCTGGAGTGGGATCCGCCACAACCGGAGATGCAAGGTCCTCCGTAGACTCAGAAGAATATCCATGCTGACGATGCTGCATACGTGCTCTCCTCCTCCTCTTGGCTCCTTGAGTAGAAATCCTCGAATGGTGTTGATGGGGCTCTGAAATATGATGCCTCTCCTCCTCGTCCTCTGAATACTCCTCAAGTAGAGCTTCAGAGATGCCCCTCCTCGTAACCCTCGCCCGGTCAGGTACGGTCACGGTCCTTCCGCTCCTGAATGACATGTGGTTAGCCTCGTCACACGAAAGAATCTCATGTTCAGATCTAGGAGGTGCTGAATAGTATACCTGACCAAAGTGCTGCTGAGAACTAGATCTGTTCAGGCTATTGGGGTTAGCCTGAACTTGGGCTGGAATAGAGGTAGAGGGTGCAATCTGCTCGTCTCGCCATCTGTACAGGCGGTTGACATCCACCCGTAAGTCTTGAATCTCGTTCCTGTAGGAACGTATCTCGTCGAGTATCTGCTGCTGAATATCCACGGGACTAGACGAAGAAGGAAGTGGATAAGACTGGGAAGAAGAACGGGAAGGCTGGCCCTGCTGGCCAGAGTACTGCCTCTGCTGTTGCTGCTGGGGTTGCGGACCCTGTTGGCCCGCCTGGTAATGGCCCTGTCGGCCATACGGCTGGTACTGCTGCCTCTGCTGCTGGGGTGGCTGGAATCCAGGGCTCTGCTGTGAAGGAGGTGGTGCGGAGGTGAATGCGGTGTTATGAAAGGTCGGGGGACGCTGATAGGACTGTCGGTCTCCCGTACTTCCCTGCCTGACAGGGTCCTGAGTATACCATACTCCATTCATCTCCCAAATCGGTGGAGGCTCCTCCTGGACTGTCTCTGCTACTGGAGGTGGCTGCTGGAAAGAGTGGGTGTAGGATTGGTCCTGCTCCCACGGCTGGGGTTGCCCTGACACCAACTGCTCCTGAACATGGTGAACTCGGTATACAGGAGCAGAGGGTGCAGTCACGGCAGGTATCTTTATCTTAGATACCTTCTCAGTCAACTCCTCCATCTGTTTTAGAAGTTTGGAGACACTCCGATCTAACTCATCAATCCTCCTGTCGATCCTCTCGACTACAGTAAGCTTGTCAGCAAGAAGTCCCATGCTAGGGATCACGTCCTGAGAGAGATCAACTACAGCTGATTTTCCCCCTCCAAATGAGAGTGAACTGGGGGATGGTGTATAGGCCCTGCTGGCCATCTGTGAGCGGCTAGTTTCAGCCATCTGCTCGAATACCCTCCAGACGGTATCCCCTCCTCGTGATGTATAGCTGCCTCCACAGGCAACGCTCACTAAACACTGCATCTCAGGGTTGAGACCAGTGAAGAAGGATTGGACCAAGATATTGTCATCTAATCCATGACAGGGACACTTCTGCAGGATGTCCTTGAATCTTTCCCAAGCATCACAAAAAGCTTCATGGGGTAATTGGGAAAAACTCGTAATGCGCGTCCTCATCATATTAGTTCTACTCAAAGGGTAGAACTTCTTCAAAAACAGGTCCTTGAACTGGGCATATGTGGTGACGGCGGTCCCAAGATTCTTTACCCAGTAATCAGCTTTGCCACCCAAGGCAAATGGAAGGGCTTTGAGCCTAATATAATCCTGGCTAACATTATTATGTTTGAGGTTAGCACAGATGAACTCAAAGTCCCTTAGGAATGCATATGGCTCCTCAGAAGCATTCCCATCAAAATGTGGCTGCAGGTTCAAAAAATGCGGCTTCAACTCAAAGTCAACAGTGGGTTCGGCCGGACTCAAGTAGTTATGAATTTGATATTGTCCGGGGTTGTATGCCGCATCCATTGGTAGTTGGACCCCAACATTTAACTGTCCTAACTGAGCTCTCAATAATGCTTGTTGCTGATCAGATGCAGCTAATCTGGCAAGTATCATTTTCATTGGGTCTTCATTGTTCTCTTCTTCCTCTTCTTTCTTCTTTGGAGGCATTTTACTTGTGTCTTCTATATGGCCTGAATCAGCAATGTGTTCTTGATTAGAAGAGGATTTATGAAACAAGATATTCTCATCGAGGCGAAGGTCTTCCTCGGTGAGGTGGGAAGAGAGAAAGGGAACGGTTTGAGAGTAACCATCCCGAGAGTGGGTGATCTTGGGCTCAAGAGGGTCATGAGTCCAGGTTGGTCCACGTTGCGCATGGACCTGTGAAGACATACTTCTTGGAGGGTTCAACGGGAAATTCGCAAGGTCCGAATAATTATCCCCCCAATCAGTCATCTTCGATGTCAAAAGAACCGATTAGAACACGATATTGCAATGAGGCACTAGTTCTACGGTGCACGTAAATATGCGGAGTAAACTCTCACAATACAAACACAATTCAAACCCTCAATTTCACCAACTCAACACATGATGACCGTAAGAGTTCGGCCGAATTATCTTGTCAATTTTAGTTGGTGAGAATACAATCTTGGAAAGACTAACGAGTTGTTAGGTGTCCGCATTTTCCTACAGACTGACCCGGTTCTTACGACTAGTGTCGCCTGAAAATAAAGAACCAGTAGTAAGTAAGAAATCCAGACTTGGCTCTATCCTAGGGTCGTCTCTCTCTCACTTGCAAGTAAAACAAACAATGAGGCCTTTATGCACCCGAGAACAAGGGTTCTTTTTATTTCAAATTTTTTTAAATCGACCTGCTCAATTCAGTCCCAATTTTGGAGTTAGGTTATCACTTGAAATTTATGTGAACACACAAGCACGTCTATTGTTCAGTCCCAATTTCCTTTTGACCTTAAGTTATAAAACAAGAGGGGAATCGGAAATCAGAATGCAAACGAGAAACTATGATGCATGCTCAGAAGAAGTTATACTTACAGTGAATCCCAGCACTCTTCATGCGTTATGCAGAACAGAATTTATAAATATTACACTAAATGCATGCAGATCGAGAAAAACCGCACCTAAACAGTATACTATTAGTGGGGAAGAATTGATTTGATTTGAGCTAAGTAGTACGTGTCTATGTGCGTCTCATTATGAATCTTATCAGATAAGTGAATCTTGTAAGATATGTGTGGCCTAACTTACGATGGGCACAAACAAATTTGATTGTAAGCTACCGTGTGCCTAATCCTTATTTTCGCCACTCAAGTCGAGCCCCACCCTCACCGGAGAGTGAAACAGGTCTCGACACACCACGAATAATGTCCAAGTCTCTTTACACCCGCGAGCTCTCAAACAAGAACCGCTATAAATGAGCAACTACCTAAATAATTACAACAATTTACAAAATTTCTCTCGAAGATAAATTAATTCCTCCTCGCACTTTAGCAGTCGGCGCGCGTCGCGTCCGTCGACCTCCGATGCACTCCAAGTCCACCGAGCCCTCGCAAGGAAAATGAAATTTATATTAGAGAGATAAAAACAAATATATACAACAATATTGAAGAGAAATAATGAAGAAAATAAATTAATTACAGGTGGTTCGGGGATCAGACTACCCGAGTAAGTGAAATCTAAATTCAAATTTTTAAACTAATCCCTAAGCTGTTTGCCTCCCCGGCAACGGCGCCATCTGACGAGTCGCTAAATACGATATTTAATTCGTGTTCGTTGTAATACGTGTACTTAGCGATTCGGTCAGAACCGAGAGAAGATCTCCGTGAAGAGTGTCTCGGCTTTAATTTATATCCCGGGAAAGTCAGGGGTCGAACTCAGGGCGGCAAAGGAACAACTTAGGTTTTAATTCAAAAACTTAGTTCTAGATTTCAGTGCGGTATTTTTTTAGATTTTTTATGCAAATAGAATGCAAATGCAAGTCAATCAAGACACTAAGAAAGCATACAACTTAGCCAAATTAAGTTTAATGCCAAATCAGTTCAATTTAGCTAAATTATATTTTTCCTAGAATCCTAATCCAATGATGAACACCAAACACATTTTTTTGTATTTTTCGGGGTTAACATGCAACAATGAAAAATGCACACTTTTTATGGGTTTTTTTCGCAATTTACACAAACAGTAAGCAAAAATTATGAAAAAATTACTGGAACATAAACATGATGCAAGGAAGCTACAGTAATTTTTTTGGAATTTTTTGACAAGTTACGAATTTTTTTATGGATTTTTTAGTGAAAATAGAGTGACAGTGAGTAAATAATTTCTAATAAATCCACATTATCAAATTAATCAGAGTGCGAATTATCTCAGAAAGATATTTAGATGTAGAATCCAGAAGATTTGAAATTTCATAAAAAGGGTATACATGGATTTAATTAAAAATCAAATACTAATTTCACTCTACAAATTATTTCTAGCACATGACAACTCTATTTTGGATGAAATTTGGACATACGTTAATCACTTATCAAGGCATCTTTCCTAATTTTTGTGGAATTTTTAGAGCAACTGTGTGTGAGATATAAATTTATGAACACTGATTGGGTAAAATATGCAAAAGTTTAGTTGCACAATTTTAATTAATTCACAATATCTCACAAAAATATAAATAAATACCCACTATGTAAAGAATTATTTGCTCAACACAATGACATTTTCCTTTGAACAAAAAGATGTATAAACGAAGTCCAAATTAAAGTGTGAATACAGAGGTCTTTGTGCAAAATAGAAAATAATATTTACAGAGCAAAATATATACAAGGACTGTTATGTAATATTAGAAACCTAGAATAAAACAAACGCAATTTTTACATAAAAAAAGAAAAAAGTGCACCTCCTTCCTCCTTGTGTACTGGGAGAAGAACCCAAAAGGGGAGCCGATGGCAGGCGGCGCCGGCGCGCGGCGCGCGATAGGAGGAGGGCGACGGCGCGCGACGGTGGCGGTGTGAGGACGGCGGCGAGCTGAGGCCGCCACTTGGGCGGAGGTGCTGGGTGGGCGCGGCGAGTTCGGAGAGGGGCGGAGGGTGTTGGCGTCGGTGCGCACGCCGGCGCGCGGAGGAGGCGGGGCTGCGCGAGGGGGCCGCCGGCGGAGGGTGTTGAAAGAGGGCGGCCGGCGGAGGCGAGGGGCGGCCCGCGCGCAGCCGGCGACGATGGGCAGCGGCGGCGCCGCTTGGAGGGAAGGGGAGGGGCGGCGGGCGTGCCTGCGGCTCCTCCTCTTCTTTTTTTTATTTTTTTTTAATTTTTTTATGTTTTGATTAGAGAAAAAAAACTGCTGTGATATTTTTTTGATTTTAATTTCTTTAATTTTTTTTATTTTTTTATAACAAGAAACAAATATATATATATATATATAAACTGATAAAGGGAATAGTGGATGATGGTGATGAAGATGAACAAAACAAATGGAAGCAAGTGGATGGTAATGTGATGTTATTAAAAAAATGCCAATAAACAAATGATGATAAGAAGATGAAGATAAAATTACCTAAGATGGACGGTCGCCTATGAAGTGCTCTCGTGAGCACGGTCCTCGCTCAAATCGCCGGCGTGCGATGAGCTCGAGCAGCGCGCGGTTGTGGCTGCGATGTTGGCCAAAAAGCCAACAGATCACACCGGAGAGAGGGCCGTCGTTGCTCGACCGCGGTTGCGTCGCTGTCACCGATTCAACTCTGGGAACTTGGCTCTCCTCACATAAAGATGGATCAAAGGAAAATTGAGGAGGATGGGATGTATATATAGATGATGAAATGAGAGGTTATTAAAGTGGTGGGAGGTTATATTATTAATGGAGTTGAATGGGAGGTTTAAAAAATGGTGGAGTTGAATGGAGGTTGGTGGTAAAGAGTTGAATGGTGGTTATTGTAGAGAATGGAAATTAAATAATAAATAAATAAATAAATAAAGTTGTCTACTTTAAATACAATAAAATAAAAAGAGAAGAGAAATAGTGGAGAATTTACAAGGGAAGACAAACAACATATACACACATTTTTTTACTTTCTAATATGTAATTTTTTTGTCTTTTTAATAAGAGATATTTATAAAGGAAAAATAATATAAAATAATATAATTAAAATACAACACAATCATGATATTTTTGTATGTTTAGTAATTATGAAAGATACAATAAAAATTAAAGAAAGAATGAATATATACAAGGTATACAATGTACATCTAGGTCCCAAAATCCAACTTTTGCAAATGAGCTCTGATTTTAATGAAACCACTTCCATTGGATAGATAATTTTCTAACTTGAACTTTAAAAGTGAGTTTGGTGAATTTGGAGTTCATACGGAGCAGGAATTTAGCTTGGAAGTTGGTCTTTACGGCTTTTTCCCATTGGGATCTAGGAGTATTTATTTGAGGTAAAATTTGCTTTGTATTTTTGTATTTTTATATACATTGATATGAACATGTTGGAGAAAGAATTAGCCAAAAAGGAGTTGATATGAAATTATTAAAAATACATAAAGTTTCGGGCTATTTACATGTATAAAACTCCTTTGATTGTGCGGCTTTTTATGTGTAATTTATTTTGTACAATTTAATATACAATAATTAGTGTGTTTTATTTACAAGAGTTATTTTGTTAATTTATTGATTTTATGGACATTTATTTGGGATTTTACTCAGGGATTTTGCTAAGATCAAGATATTAAGATGATGAATCGTGGATTCATCATAGTGTCAAGGACACTACAACTGACAAAGTTGAGTATTTGTTGCATAAGATGCAACATTCGTATTGGATGTGAGCATTGTTATTGAGGGATATGCAAGTGTCGTAAAAAGACTTGGCGTAGTCTCTCAGAGTAACTGATCATCTTACCTAGTTATATTAAATAGCCTATGATTGCCACATGAGTGTGGGTTTAAAGATTAGTCCATTAATGGCTCTTTAGGCTAGTGGGAGATTGTTGGACATGCGAGCTTACGGCAAGTCATTATGCAATAAATATTATTGCAAATATCATTCCCTGATCTGAAATGAAGAATGATTAATTTGCATATAGGTCCCCTAGTACAATTAGGGTTATGTACCATGACCATCTTAATTATCATACACCTGTTGATTGAGGGATATGCAAGTGTCGTAAAAAGACTTGACGTAGTCTCTCAGAGTGACTGATCATCTTACCTAGTTATATTAAATAGCCTATGATTGTCACATGAGTGTGGGTTTAAAGATTAGTCCATTAATGGCTCTTTAGGCTAGTGGGAGATTGTTGGACATGTGAGCTCACGGCAAGCCATTATGCAATAAATATTATGCGAATATCATTCCCTGATCTGAAATGAAGAATGATTAATTTGCATATAGGTCCCCTAGTACAATTAGGGTTATGTACCATGACCATGTTAATTATCATACACATGTTGATTCAACTGTGGAATCATAGAGGCCGGTGCTTGGGTTAATATCTAAAGAGTTAGATTGAGGACTCATCAAGCACTGTCAAATAATTATTAGGAGAGGATCTCCAGCCTAACAAGGAGATGGAAATCCTTTCTCTAAAGGCTAATATCTGACTGACCTCTTGATGTAGGTCCTCCACATAGGAATAGAGATTCGGAGGTGTTAGATTAGTTAGGTTAAAGAGTTGACTTAACGAGATCAAGATAACCAAAGATTTATGTCGTATGCTGTCATGATATAGAAACACATCCTCTGACCGGAGACAGATGTATTACTGTATGTTTGAGTATGTACATTTGGCAAAACCAATAGGTTAATGACCTAATTAAGGTCTATATACAGGTGCGCTGGTGTGCATGTAAAGGCGTATGAGTAATATGATCTCTCAAAGGGTTCATATAGGTTCATTACTGAGACGGAAGACATGAGCTCACTCGTAAGATATTGGGAAGAATCAAATTTCATGCACGATCGTCTCGTTTTGGAAGTTTGACTGAATTTGTAGGTTTGATATATACTTTTAGAAAGTATATGATCAACACATGGGTATATATATATGCTTTTGGAAAGTATATGATCAATACCGACTCCCAATTATCAAATGAGAAACTTAATGATAAAACCCTGAAGTATATAGTGTAAAATAGATCTAAAACTCGGGGTTTATTCTGGGTCTTCCAGTATGCAGGATGTACAGATATTAGGAATACCTAAGGATGATGTGATCATAAACGATTGTATAATCATGATGCATCTGTTCCTAGGGAGTGATGAAACGAGTCTGGATTTTAGTGACTCTCATTAGAGAAGTGATCTGATCTTGATCCAAATGTTGGATATTGATATGAATGTGATTCATATGCAATAAAAAGATTAGATTTACGGTCTTCATTTGATCAAGCATCCATGAGAAGTCCACAAGATATGGATTTGAGATGTGATCTCAATATCCAAGTCACTATACATAGAACAATACAATTGTCATGTCCTTATCTCCTAGTATTTGTGGAGAAAGTGCATTATCCTTGAAAGAGTTCAAGGATAATTTTATTGTTGATATATGTATCCGAGCATTGAGAAAATTTATAATTAAATGTGATTTAATTATCATGAATAATATGAATTTGATTCATATTATAAGGAGAGTTATCTTATATAATTAAATGTGATTTAATTATGAAAGATGTGAATAATGTGAATGTGATTCATATTATTTGAGCACATGAGAATAGAGATCCAAGATGATTAAATGTGATTTAATTATCATGGATATGAGTAATAAGGGTAGTACTATTCATATTAAGCATATACATTATAAATGTGATTTATAATATATAAGAGAGAGCATATTATGATTTATTTTTTGTTGATTAATTATTGATGTGAATTGGATATAGTTAATTGAAAATGTAACTTACATTTTATTTTGGGTTGTGAAATTGATTCACAAATTTTCAATGGCATGATTGCAATACTCACAAATGTTGTTGTAAATATTTGACATTTCCGTAGAATAATGTAATCTCATGAGATTACACGAAGATTGCACCTTCCTACTAAGGGAGGGTGCACGACCACCAATGCCATCAGGAAAGGATGGTCCCCCCCTTAATGGAATGAGGCAATCTTGCTTCCAATATCTCCATGTTTGATTGATTTAATTTTAGGATTAATTTATATTAATTTATCAATATATATTTAATCTAAATTAAATTAATTGTTGATGTATTTTACAACAAAATCTTGGACATTGAAAGAAGCACAAATCAATCTCATCCATTGATTTTGTGTAGCCAATGGATTGTGATCCATGGATTCCTAAAATATTATAAATAGAAGAGCATCCCTTGCTCTTCAAACAATAAGAAGAACATAAGGCTCTCTCTCTCTTTCTACACGTCAACACTCTCTCTCCCTCTCTCATTGTAGTCTTCCACCATGGAGCCCTAGAAAGAGTCGCCATCGCCTAGCATCGTCGTTATACTATCGGATTGTTTGCTCATGGATCTCTGCCTCCTATGGTGCACCTCACTCATGAAGAAAACATCGGATTTCGTGTGATGAGATCAGGAAATTCGTCGATTGGATCATCAACATGGATTGCAAGAAGCATGTGTCTCATCAACGTGCTCGTAAGCGTCTCCCCTGTTGGATCAAACTTGAGACAGGAGGTCTCTTCATTTAGAGACCTGATTGCAACCATGCTTCAAGAGGTAACTCTAATACGTGTTTGTGGTTTAGATGAAACGATCTGAGAAGCGTTCTTGGATCATATGATTTCATCGGATTAGAAATTTTTTAAATCTCGCTGCCTCGAGCATTTAGTGCGACTAGTCGCTTCCGATCGTATATGGTGCGATCCTCACACTTTCGTGATGCATTTAAGGATTCTTCCATATCCTTCACAGTGTAGCCGCATATTATTTGGAGCTTGACTAGCATAGCCAAGTCTCCAACTACAGGCAACCTTGTAACTTTGACTTTGAAGCATGAGCCTTGCTTATTGATACATAACTCTGACGAGAATTATTTTTCATTGACTTTTGGTCTGGCTAAATTTTTGAAGTGTCCATTTCATACTTATATATATAACGAAATTTACAT
Source organism: Ottelia alismoides (assembly GCA_037367405.1). Classification (NCBI taxonomy): domain Eukaryota; kingdom Viridiplantae; phylum Streptophyta; class Magnoliopsida; order Alismatales; family Hydrocharitaceae; genus Ottelia; species Ottelia alismoides. Next base: position 104,646 of record JAZKJV010004494.1, read on the forward strand.
AAGGAATTTTCTTCTTGAGCTAGTTGAATATCTCTCTTTTGAAGCTTTATTACAATTCATAGTATCTAGTCTTTAGACGTCAGTACCACTAGATTAGGTTGAAGTGTACCGGCCTCCTATTGGGGTAGTGTATGTTTTCACACGCGTGCTTCTCGAGCTAAAGAATTCTACCCTTCACCACCTTGTCTGAGTTGAGCTATGTGTAGAGTGTTTTGTTCAAGTTGGACCATTGTCAACAAGAGTCATGTGTGTGTCTCGAAATATTCTACTTATGCCAGTCAAGATGACATGTGAACATAGTCTTCTGAATCAAAGAATTAAGTCACATTAACCTAAAAATTCTTAATTCCACTCTGTAATAAGGTTCTTGTGAAATTAAGTTGAAGGTCTAAACCAAGCTTCAATCTTTAGATTTTATTTCAGACTAATTCAATTGTCAAAATCATTCTGAAAAGTGCAAATGCAAAAGTATTTTTATGCTGCAGATTTTCTGATTTTGAACTTTTTATGTGGTTTTTGAAGGGTTTTGTAAATTTTCATGAGTTTTGAGAAATTGTTAATTTTTAGGTAATTTGAAAGGGTTAGTAAATTTTTAAGTATTTACAAGTGTTCACAAATAATTTACAAATATTTATAGATAAATATTTTACAAAGATTTACAAAGTTTTTTAAAGGTTTTCAAAATACTTTTAGAACATTTCAAAATATTTAGCAAAATTTTTTCAAACCAATTTGTAAAAAAAATTACACATAATTACAAGAGTTTCTCAATCTTTTTTATTTATTACCCTTACCCATTGTATTATACCATGTATTGAAAATACAAGAAAGTGCGAGTTATATCTAACATATACACACCATATATACGACCCCCATATACTTAGCTTGAGCTATGCCCTCATAGTGACCAAGAAGCAATAAAGAAAGACATAACTCATGCTAAGTATAGAAGAATATTATACTATAACGACTCAATGAAAGAATGAGAAGTCGGTCGTTCCTCCTATACTTAGGATCAACTAATCTTAAGTATAGAATTATATACTGAGCGGAGATGATCGAGGGAGAGAATATACGAAAATCAACGAGCAGGGTTCTCTCCTCCTATACTTAGGGTAAAGAGTCTCGAAGTATAGAACAAAATATTAACAAGTTAAGAGACATGTGATGGGATAAAAAGGAAAACTCAAGTCATTCGTCCACCCTATACTTAGGATCTAGTCATCCTAAGTATATCACTGATGAAATGGATGAATGAATAAAACGGAAGATGGAAAGAAATGAAAATAAATGAAAAATATCAAATAAAATGATCTTTGAAGCTTACTTGTATGAATCTTCTGAAGATGGAAGCTTTTCTTGAAATGCAACTTCAGTTGAATCAACAACGAACAAGGATTTGTCATACTCTATATATGGCTTTAACAACTATCCATTGGCAACAAACGGTTGTGCGTTACATGACAACTCAGACATGACGATGCTACCATTATCATGTACAGTCTTCACTATGAATGATCCTCTCCATTTTATGTTTAATTTACGCGGCAATATCTTCAACTTTGCTTCAAATAACCACACCTTCTGATCATGCTTAAAAGTATTTCATCTGATATGCTTGTCATGTCATCATTTGACTTTCTTCTTATATATCTGGTTGTTATCATAGGCATAATCTCGGAATTCCAAAAGTCTATTTAGATTAAGCTTTCGGTTTTGACCACTTACATATGAGTCCAAATTAAAAATATTGACTGCCCAAAGTGATTCATGAACTAATTCTACGGGAAGATGGTATGGCTTCCCATAGACAAGATGATATGGAGATATATCCAATGGGGTCTTGTAGGCCATAAGATAATACCATAGAATGGAATCAAGAAGTTGAGACCAGACCTTCCTATCGAGCCATACAAGTTTCTGCAGAATCGACTTGATCTCCCTGTTTGAAAGTTTAGCCAAACCGTTGGACTGCGCGTGATAAGGAGATGTGACATGGTGATCAATGGCATATCCCTTAAGAAGTTTCTTGACTTCTCTGTTTATAAAATGGTTGCCCCCATCTGAGATTAAGATTATGGAGATTTCAAACCATGAGATAATGTTGTACTTGAGAAAGTGGCAAACCATATGGCTATCTACGGATGGCCACCACCCCGTGATCACATAATCCACGACAAGTAGGATGTATTCGTATCCCTGACTACTGGAAAACATATCCATAAAGTCAATACCCCAATCACGAAATACATCAGATATTTGGATGAACTTGAGTGGCATTGAATATTTGGAACCAATGGTTCCTCCTAGTTTCTAACAATGAATGTAGCATTTCACATATGATGTGGCAACCTTGATTATTGTAGCCCAGAGGACACATTGCAGTACTTTTGTTATCGTTCTGCTTCCAGAATGGTGTCCTCGTGCTTTGAGCTTATGACAATGCTCGAGGGCACTAGCATACTCCTCCTGAGAAGGTATGGATCTTCCCTCTGATAGGAATGAATAAACGATACAAACTTGTCTTTTACTCACATCCAATCTTGTGGAACTTTTTCAGAAATGAGATAGTTCACAATATCGGCATAACAGGGGAGTGATTCGACACTCAAAATTTATTCATCGAGAAAGGTTTCTGTGATCAATACATTGCTCAAGGGAATCTTTGTGCTTTCAATTCTAGATAAATGATCTTCTGCCATAGCATGTATCCTCAAAGTGGTCTATACGGTTGTAATATGTGCATTGTGGGAGAGGACATCCATCTCTTCTACCACAGGCATTGTATCTTCTAAATTGAGTCGAACCTCCTCTACCACGAGATGCAACGATAGCAGAGGATGTCTAAGTAGTAGTTGCAGAGGTCATCACGATCCTGCTCAATCTGTTACAAGCCTTAACCCTAGTCTTGACCCTAGACTCAGAAACCAGAAGATCATAATATGATTAGTTCTGATCACGATCAATGTTATTTCAAGAATTGCATCTGGTAAGATGAGTCGTCTTTCAACTCCTTACAAAATGATGACTTCATATGCACTAGGCTAGACTTTTTGCAACTTCGTCAGGGCGAAAGAACTGAGGTTCACATCGAGGACGTGGTCATGTTCACAACACACCTTCCAAAAACATGAGGATGTACTTAATGCATGTTATGTGGGAAGCCTAACCATCCTGAAAGCAATTGATGGGCTAAGAATGGATGCCATTCCGTTGCTCTTGTTGTTAGCCATGATGAGGATGGACAGTATGTAATGATCCCTTAATTACTCATCTTAATGGAGATAATAATCTTCTTAAATAGTAATGCCTTGTATGCCCAGGTCGAACAACACAAGTAGTTGAAGGCATATTATCCACGATTGAAGGCAAAGGGGAGGCTGCCCTTTCCCTGAGTATATTGCTCAATGATGTTTTACTAGTCCCTGAATTTCCAATCAATTTATTATTAGTCAGCTAGATATGTATGTAACTCGAGACATGTAAGGAACTCAAATGTCGAGCTATATTTGACATAATTTCATAAGTGTTTTAGGATATCTTGACTGAAAATACAATTAGTATGGACTGTGAAAAAGAGGGAGTTTATGACTTGATCCAATCCTCTAGGGCTAATGCTTGCTTTGGAGACTAATTTTCTTCTTCATCGGGCTTTCTAAAACACCAACATCTTAGTCATCCATCTCTACAGAAGCTTTATCAAGTTCTTCTTCGGCTTGTTCCCACGACTTCAATAGAGTGTGATGCATGCTAACCGAGGAAGCAAGCATCACAGAAATTCTTTTCCAATTTCACATATTCTCCATTCAGTTGTTTTGTTTGAGTTGGTCCATCTTGTGGATATCATAATCATCTGAGAAATTATTTTTAGTGTGTCCTTGTCGATTATGGCTCATGTGTCTCTTGGGTATTTTTTATGAAGAATAAGGTCAATATTCATATTACTAATATCGAGTTTGTCAACGAAATAAAAACTCGGTTTGGCACCACTACCGACACCTTCGTTTTAACAATGCCAAAGAATTTTTCTCTCACGATATGTTGACTTTTTTCTCTTACAAAAGGATTATTCATCTAACTACTTACACCCACACTTCACAGCATAATGGGATTGTCGAACGAAAATATCGCCATATTCTTGATATAATTTGTATCATGCTTATTCACTTTCATGTCCCGAGTTCCTATATGGGTAATTTTGTTCCACTTGCTGCATTTTTAATTAATCTTATACCTTCCCGTTCTATTAAAGAGTAAGTATAAATTCTCTGCCCAAGAAGAGTTATCTTTCCTGTCCCCCCTATTTGTATGTACTGCCTTTGTTCACAGACTTGAACCTAGAAGAGATCATTGCTTGAGCAGTTAAATGTGCATTTTCAATATATGTCAAGAATCAGAAGGGATGTAATTGAGAATCAGAATATAATAATTTCATATCTGTACTGAGAACCCTAAGTCTCCTTATATAGTTGGACCTAGTGTTAGGGTTACAGATGTGGTGTTGCCTCTCTACTGAGAGGACCAAAATATCCTTAAGATTAGGGTTACAAAATAACACGCGATACTTCCCTTCAAGCTAGAGCATGTATTGCATACAAAAAATGGAGACATTTCATCCTCCATTGTTAGTCTCCATCTGGAATCATGAAGAGCCTCGTTGTGATTACGAGGAATAGCAATATTGGACAGTGCTTCAACAAATTGTTTATAGGAAATCCCAAGTCCAGAAAAGGTCGAAGCAGCAGAAATAGGATTATTAATACATCGTTTGTCCCCATTCTGAGAGCTATGGGGGAATTCGTTGCATCACTAACTTAGCATATATTTTTCATGCTTTTGTATCTATGTAAGTATAAATTCTATCGGCATATAAATTTCCAGTCGAAGGGCATACTTGAGGGAGAGATTGTACCTGCTCAGAAGTGGTGTACCCGACCTGGAATAGAATGGAAGGTACTCAAAGGGCATACTAATAAGTGGTCATTATATTATAGTGATTATCTTGTAGATACGTATACGGATATGAACGGTGTTTATCACGGGAGATGGAGGAGACACATCTGTTCACGACCTGGAATAGAATGGAAGGTACTCAAAAAATGTAACATCAGCATTGATGTAGTGTTTGTAGATCAAGGGTCATATCACCGATATTCCTTTGATTCCATAGGTGGATCCCCATATGCATATAGTCTACTTCAAACTTCCTTGCATCCATCTTTCAATGTCACGATCCACAACTATTTCATCACATATAATAATATCATTCTGAAACTCCTCTGATACATAAATATCCATACCTCTTCAGTGGTCTCACCATCCAAAATATCTTTCATAAAAGGTGTAGGAGTGACATCCTCTATCAATTCCTTAATTTGTATTCATGTAACGTTATCAATCTCACGAGGAAAAAAAATCTTTTACATTGTTATCATGGCTTTTCAGAAATTCAACCTTTTAAAGTTTTTTACATCCTTGAAAACAAAAAAATTTTGAGTCTCAAGATCATAAAGTATGTATTAAATACCATCATTTACATACACAATCAACTAGCATTTTCTAGTCAGAGATTCCAACTTGCTTGAGTCTATGCTTTTCACACAAAACAAACACCCACAATTCCTCAAGTGTCAACACTTGGATAGGTTACAAACCAATGCTCGTGAGAGATTTTTAGTACTAACTTGATAATGTTGTTTCTATTGTGCATCCATAGAACCTAAGAAGAAAACATTATTTATTTATCATTGATCTCACTATGTCCAACAAGGTTTGATTGCATCTCTCTGCAACTCTATGGAGTTGACAAGATCTTAAAGGAGCGAAACCAAAAGCAATTCATCTCCTCTTTACATATTCCCTTGAATTTATTCGAGAGGTATTCGCTACCTTGGTTGGATCAAATTCCTTTTATCTTTCTTCCTTTTTGGTTCTCAATCAAAGGCATGAATCTTTTAATTTTGAAATGTTAACGATTTATGAGATAATAGGAAGGCAAAATCATGCGGTAAATGATCATCAATAAAGGTTGCATTATTGATTTCCATCACAATAAAATAATAAATGGATCACATGCATCAATATGTATGAGATGCAAAATACATTTACATCTCACATTTTTCCTTGAGAAAGGAACCTACGCATTTTACCTCGAACAAAATGCTTGTAGAGGATAAGGTTTGAATTTTGAAAAAAAAATAAGTGTCCATCGTTTGCATATAATAGTCAAACATCTGGTTCGGATTAACCATCTCATACGTGCTTGCCATGATCCTCCAACAAAGGCTACTCCCCACCAACAAAGGCTACTCCCCACCGCTCTATTATCAATCGTCATGCACGGCCTTAGCACTATGTTTGCTAAGGAAAGCAATAATTGAACTAAACCACCGTTTATTAATTCTATCAACATACACATGTCCAAGTCGATGCCCAACTACAGTTAAGTAGTTATCATCCTTCCTTGATCTTTTAAGGGTTTCATTTCCACTATCAAATTCATTTATAACACATACATTCAACTTTAGTTCAAACATCTATATCCATTCAACTTTAATTCAAGCAATCCTTTAATGCTTGAAAACCTTCTGTAAGGAATTTACCATAATGATTAAGGATAAATTTTTCACATGAAATAAACAAACATCCACATTGTTAAAAGTTTAGAAATAAATCATAAATCCATGTAATATTAGAATATAACGACATTCGCTAAGATAAAAAACTCCCACCAGAAATCGGAAAGCAACAAGTTGTGATGGCCATCGATGCGACCCATTGATGGTCACTAGAATGGAGCAAATGAAACTGAAAGCACTCACTAAAAGTCAGTTCACATCCATGGACTTTATCAACAAGAATGGCTTTTTATCACTAGAGAAAAAAACTTTCCAGCAACCAATTTGAATGAAATTCACTAAAACTGTGCAAATAAAACTGCATGAACATCATGTCTCAAATTAAACTGAAAGGAGGTCGGGTTTTTTAAAGGTTAAAAGACACCCATTGAAAATCAGTAGTTAAATGTAATCATTTTTGTCAACAACCATTTTTTGGAATTCCTATACTCCTAAATTATTCGATGTTTTCTTTTTTTCTTGAAAACCCCAATGCTGCATTATGCAGCACACTTGACATGTCAATGCAAAGAAATCTATAGCTATGAGGGAGCAGATATATATCAAATACTTTCCATTTATATCTGGAACAACTCCTGTGATTTTTTTTCATATTTTAAGTGTTCTTAAAACATTATTTTTAACATTATTATTTTAACTGATAACCATGCACCAGTACATATGAGATATCACATCTTTGTCTGATTCTTCGTTGATGTATTTCTACATAAATACACAAGAAATATGATAAATCATACCGTACTTAAGCCACTAACAACTCTGTTTAAGGAACCTTTTATACATATTCTAGATTATAGTTTATAAATTCCTAGTTGACCTGTTACTTCAAGCTTCCAAATGAAAGCACAAACTTTACAATTTAAACACAGATATTTTGTTCTAAATGAAACACATACTGACAAACAAAATATGGTTTCAGATAACAATATAAATATTTCGTTCATACTAATCCATTAAGGTGCCTGACTCTCCTTTAAATGCATAGAATCATCTGGAATTTGCTCTATCATGTGTTAAATCAAACTCATATAAGTCGGATAATTAACTCATTATTTCCCAACAAGAAATTAAAGGTTGAGGGATTGGACATCGCGCATCACAGAAGTGTTGAGATCGGATCATATCCAATCTAAGTCGACTAGTCGTACTAGTCGGTGGAGCGGCGAAAATTAAAAGAAAACAACGAAACCACATGGCTAAAGAACAATTCACAATCCGTTTCATCAAGATCACACGAGTATAAGGGTTATCTCTTGAAGCGTGATCGTGATCTTCTAATCTCTAAGCGAAAAGATCTCATGTCTCAAGTCCGATCCAAAGAAGAGAGCACTTGCGAGCGTGTTGATGAGACGTATGTTTCCCGCAATCCAAAGAGACGATCCGATACTCGTGCCGCCCCTAGCCCCGTGCTGCACCCCAGTGGCCTCTCGCACCGCTCCTAGCCCCACACAGCCTCCAACCCCCCCCCCCCCCCCAATCGGCTGTTGCAGGCCACTGTCAGACCTTTGGTGTCCCCCCTAAGGCTTGTTTGAGGTTCGATTTGGTCTGATCTTGCCGAAGAACGTGATTCCAAACCCATAAATCACGTTCTACAGCCCTAAAGAGCAACAAAGATTGTTAAGGATGGTTATATGAGTCTACACGTACAACCAATCCTATGTATGATCGTGTAGACTTGTTCATTTCAGTCTACTTCTCAGCTGAGTTCCGCTGGTTTATCGTTCTTCTGTCATGTCGGAGAACAAGGGTGATATTTTCTCATCCAGAGCCTTCAAGGGCCTGGCTCCCATCGTTAAGATGGATGGGACCAACTATGACTTGTGATCCATGCAGTTTCTCACCCTCATGCAGTGCAACAAGGAACACATCTTGACAGATCCAGAGCCAACAGATAAAATCGAGGCCAATGCTTCTTGGAAGCAAGATGACGCATATGCACGTATTTGGTTGTGTAGCACTCTCACCACAGAGTTCGCCAATGATCTTCTGAACCAGCCCATTGCCAAGACGATGTGGGATACTTCGGCATCCACATATGCTCAAGCGAAAAATGAGACCAAGATTCTTCAGCTACATTTCTATATATACAATGCCAAGCAGAATGGTCATCCTCTGCACGTGTACTACTCTTCACTCTGTGGCATGTTCAAGAAACTTCATAGCTACATGCCTATTACGACATCTACTGAGCAGCAGAAGATGCATAGGAACTCCACGATGGTTGGGGTGTTCATGGTTGGACTTGATACAGAGTATGATACTACGCGTACTCAATTTATTACTGGAGCTACCATACCTCCCATAGAGGAGGCCTATAGTCGTCTCAGCCGGATTACGGTGCCTTCTACAGCTGCTTCTCCGCCCTCTTCAGCGATGGTCGCTTCTCGTGGTCGAGGAGGGACGATCCAGCACAGATGATGCAACCCTCGTGGACGATGCGGTGGATGCCAACGTGGACTTGCACTTACTGTCGTAGGCCTAGACATGCATAGGATACATGATACCTGAAGCATGGATATCCAGCTTCAGGTCGTGTAGCTGAACAGATTGCGCCTACAGAAACTATAGCTTCTTCCGTTGATCCTTACCTAGATGATATTGTCTCTCACATTCGAAAGATCATGACTCCAACTGTTGGCACCACCACTACAGATACTACAGCTGCAGCCAGAGCCTCTTCAAGCTTCTCAGATATCGCCTATGCATTTACTGGTAAAATTGGTGCAGATATAACAGAGTGGATTATGGACTCTTGCGCTTCACATCATCTGTGTGGGGAAAGAGCGTAGTTGAGGTCTTACAAGACCATACCACCTGGCAGATGGGGCCAAGGCCATAAATGTCGATTTCGGTCACCATTTCGGTACCTACCAAAACAGAATTTCGATGGAATTTCGATGGAATTTCGGCCGAAATTTCGGTCATTTCGGTCATTTTTTGTATTAGGACCCCCATATTTCGGTCATTTCGGTTGAATTTCGATTTCGACTGGATATCAATATTCGACAGAAATTCGACTGAATTTCGCTGAAATTTGAGGCCATGGATGGGGCCATTGCTAACGACGACCATTTACTCGTTACAGGACAGGGGGAGGTGAATTTGACGCCATCCATGCACCTTCAGAATGTTTTATATGCTCCTGACTTTCAAATGAATTTACTTTCCATTAGTCGGATTACTACGGATCTGCATTGTCGTGCTATTTTTGACCCTTCGTCTCTTGTGTTTCAGGGCATACTCATGGACAGGGTAATTGGATGTGGCCGTGAGCAGCGGGGGCTTTACAGACCGGTCCGACCTCCTCATGGTATTGTTTCTACTATCTATTGGACCAGTCTGACAATATCTATGGTAGCTTCGTTTTGTACACCTTCCTCTACAGAAGTTGTCATGTTCTCCCTCAAATATCTACGAGATCTTCTTTGCAGTGTACGGTATGTCAGCTTGGGAAGCATCACCATTCCTCTTTCCCTCCCCGTCAGAGTCGGAGCAGTTCTCAGCTATTTGAGCTCCTACATTTAGACATCTAAGGTCCGAGTCGTGTTCCTGATCACCAAGGACATCGTTTTTATCTTGTTGTTGTCGATGAGTTTTCTAAACTTTCTTGGGTCTTTTTATTGAAGAATAAATCCGAGGTTGGATCTATAATCAAATAATATATTAGTGAGATAATAAATATCTTTTCAGCCAAAGTCAAATATCTTCGTTCTAATAATGCTTTAGAGTTCTGCACCTTACAGTTTTCCGAGTTCCTTGGATCTCTGGGTATATTCATCAAACCTCATGTGCAGAATGGTGTTGCCGAGCGCAAACACCATCATTTACTTGATGTGACCAGAACCTTGATGATACAGAGTTGTGCTCCTCATGCCTACTGGGGGGATGTTGTCCTCACGGCATGCTATCTTGTGAATCGCATGTCCTTATATGTGTTGGAAGAGAAGATTCCTTTCTCGATTCTGTTTCCCAAGAAGGATCTCTTCTCCCTTACACCTCGTGTGTTCAGTTCGATTGCTTTTGTTCATGATGTCTCTCCTGGTCGTGACAAGCTCTCTCCCAGAGTTGCCAAGTGTGTTTTGTTGGTTACTCTCGTACCCAGAAAGGGTACCATTGCTTTGATCCGCTCAGAAGAAAGTACTTTGTTAGTGCTGACATCACTTTCTTTGAGTCTGTCATGTATTTTTCTCCTACATGTGACATAATGATCCCATCTAGCTTTGACGTTGAGATCTACATGCCTCCACCTCCTACCGTCACACTACACCACCACCACTACCACCTGCTCCTGTGGCCCCAACCATCTACTGTGACTCGGTTCTTGCCTCGTGTTTTTACTCGCATGTCTCGCATAGTTCCCCCTACTCACAAGTCTTGACCGTCATCCAGCATGTCTCAAGTATGTAATGAGCACATTGTTTCTACTAATGGCACTACTGAGTTGTCTGTGCAGCAGGATTCCATACAGGATGAGCAGGTGCCCTCTCAAGAGGGGAACTCACACATCACAAATTTAGTATATGATATTGATGTACCAATTGCTCTGTGCAAGTCGAAACAAAAGTGTGATGTTTATCCTCTTGAAGCCCAGGTTTCCTTGAGCAGGTTGTCAGAAGATTTCAAGAGGTTTACCTTGGCACTATCTGTCATGGAGATACCACGGACATATCAGGAGGTTATTAAAGACAATCAGTGTAGGTTAGTCATGGAGGAGATGGTTGCACTACAGTCATGTGGTACATGGAGTCTTGTTTTTGCTCCAGTTAACGCATCCATTGTTGGATGCAAATGGGTGTTCACTGTAAAATATCGTGCGGATGGAAATGTGAATCGCTATAAGGCAAGACTTGTGGCATGTGGGTTCACCCAGATATATAGGGTGAAATATCAGAATACTTTCTCTCCAGTTGCAAGACATTCTACTCTGTGTATTCTAGTTTATGTTGTTGTGACACGAGATTGGCCCCTTTACCAGCTTGATGTGAAGAATGTCTTCCTCTATGGTGATCTACAGGAGGAGGTCTACATGCAGGAGCCACATGGGTTTGCTGCTGAGGGGGAGTGTCAGAAGGTCTGCATGCTACATAAGGCTATCTGAGTCCAAGAGCATGGTTCTAGAAGCTCTCTGACTTGATAGAGCAGCAGGGGTTTGCGTGATCGACGACCGATCACTCTTTGTTTGTGCAGAGGACCCGGAGAGGTATTGTTGTCATTCTTGTTTATGTTGACGACAACATTGTTATAGAGGATGACGAGCAGGGCATTCAAGATGCCAAGGACTTCTTAGGCCAGCAGTTTGGGACCAAGAACCTTGGGCATCTGTGTTACTTTCATGGACTGGAGTTCGCTAGGAACCAGCGAGGTCTTGTGATGACCCAGAGGAAGTATTTTACGGATCTTCTTTCAAAAACAGGCATGGCATGGCATATTGCAAATCTGCCACTACTCCTATTAACCCAAGCATGAAGCTATATGATGATGATACTAAGGAGGTCGACAAGAGAAGGTACAGAGAATTAGTTGGAAAGCTATTGTATGTGACTATTACCAGTCTTGACATATCCTTTACCGTGAGCAAAGTGAGTCAGTTTACGGAGCAGCCCAGACAGGCACGCATGGATGCAATCCACATGATTTTGAGATATCTGAATACTTCACCTGGTACGAGACTTCTTTTTAGTAGAGGCATATTTCTTTAAGTTACGGCATGTGCAGATGCAGATTATGTCGGGTGTCCAAAAGCAATGCCCTAAATGTCGGTTTCGGTCACCATTTCGATATCGACCAAAACAGAATTTCGATGGAATTTCGGTGGAATTTCGATCGGAATTTCGATCAGTTCGATCATTTTTTGTAGTAGGACCCCCATATTTCGGTCATTTCGGTCAAATTTCGATTTCGATTGGATATCGATATCGATATTCGTTGAAATTTGAGGCCATGTCCAAAAGATATGAAGTCTACATCAAGATTTGTTGTGTTCATAGGGAATTCCCTGCTTTCATGGAAGAGCAAGAAGCAGACTAGGGTTGCCAGATCGAGTGTTGAGTTAGATACGGGGCCATGGTGAAGGCTAGCACAGAGATGATGTGGGTAAAATCTATTCTTACTGACCTGAGTATAGAGGTGCCTCTTCTCATGCACCTCCAGTGTGACAATCAGGCTGCTCTTTTTATTGCCAGCAACCCAACCTTTCACGAGAGGACGAAGCACATAGAGGTGGATTGTCACTACACTCGAGACATGATACATAAGGGTCTTATTGCCGCAATGCATGTCAGATTTGGAGATCAGACAGCAGATGTTCGTACAAAGAACCTAGGCAGAGGACCTTATCAGAGATGTTGCTCCAAGCTGAATCTGATTGATATCTACACTCCAGCTTGAGGGGAAGTGTTGAGATATTTGTTATCTTGAGTATTGTTTTCCTCATTTTCTATTTATTTTATCTTTGTCGTGTAATTTTCCCAATAGGTTCCTCTCATATATAAGAGAACCCAAGAGCCTCTCATTTATGCAATTCATTCTTTTCCTTTCACAAAAAACAATCTCCAACTACTGTAACCTTCAAAGGCAATCTCCAACATGCATAATGGGAAAAGGAGTAGCCTCCTTCTCGATATGGGGGTAGACGGCCATTGTCACATCCCCAAATTCCGTGATCAAGAATGATCATGCAGACACGATAGCTGGATGCTCGAGAATGATCGATGGAGTTGGACTTTAGGAGGAGTCCGAGAATGCGTGGATATTGCAGAGGTTTTTTTTTGAAGCTCAAAAACGGGGGACGCACTCGTTGGTGCTCGCCCCATAATTATTGAAAAAACAAAGTTGAGAAGAGACTTACAGCGAGTATGCGGAGAGAAAAAGGGAGAGAGAAGAAACCCAAAACACCGAAGGTATCACAATACGATACCTCCACTACAGCAAGGACCCCCTAGGCAACAGACCAATCACAGACCATACGTGAAGCAGAGATGAGGACGTTTTCCGAGTAGAATCGCTGGCCAGCAAACAGGGCTTCATTCCTAGCAATCCAGATGCGCCATAGCCGGGAAATAGAAGTGAGAATGTCGTTCCTACTCCTCGCCCGAGAACGAACCAAGCAACCGCAGAAGGAGGCGGAGTCCGAGACGTCAAGCCAACCCAAGTCCGCCCAAATGTCTTGCGTTTTCCCACAACAGAAGAACAGGTGGTCAGTAGACTCGTCCTCCAGATTGCACAGACCACAGGTAGGCGAAACCGAAGGGAAGAGAACAGAACACCGACTGCGAGTTAAGAGACGCCCACGACGGAATAGCCATAAGAAGATGCCAATTCGTTCGGGAACCCTAAGGCCCTAAAAGAATTGACAATCCCGAAGCAAAGAATCACCAGCCACAACCAAGGGCGGAAGAAGAGCACGGTAAGCCTCGCGAATGGAGAAGGAGCCGTCCTTCCAACATAGGTGATCGCGACCCACAGAAGGCGAGGGTGAGTCCGCAAGAACCTCCAGCAAAGCCATGAATTCCAATTGGCGCTGATCGGAAAGGTTGCCCACAAATCTGGGCCCCCAAGCAGCCCCATCCCAGTAAGAAGCAACCCTCGCGTCTTTATCATCCACCAACGCGAATAGGCGAGGAAAAACATCCTTAAGAGGCCCCCTACCAGTCCAATCATCGCCTCAAAAGCGGATGAGCGAGCCATTTCCCAACTTAGTGACGAAAAGAGCACTGTTACGGACCATAATATTCCCAATATCACGAGCGAAGTGAGAGGGAGAGCCCAATAGGCGAGCATCCAAACCCAAACACCGGTCGACCCCCACAGCCAACCTCAAGAAGTTAATCATTAGATTATCCTCCGGACCCCAAAGGCGAGTCACCCATTTGAGGAGAAAAGCCTCGTTCACGACATCCAACCGCCTCAAGAGTTATCCACAAGAGTCTGGATATTGCAGAGGTTATCCACAAGAGTCTGGAGACTCAACGTACGTTACAAGGGAAAAGCGTCACACAGGACACTGGCTCGGTAGCAAAGTGTCGTGAAGCTTGTAGCAGTGTGAGCACAGCGAGTACATGCAGCAGTGCAAGACATGACAGGGGATGCATACAGCGGGTACGTACGCGAGCGCAGAAGGGCGGTATGCAGTGAAGCAATATGCATTGACGAATAATGTGGTACAATCACATAGGCGTACGCACGAAGGCGCACAGTATCGGTACTTATGCGTAGCGATCCACAAAGGCATGGAGCGTTGCAGGTGCTGAATACGAGCATTGTCGAGCATGCTCGATAGTACACGTATGAGAGTGGTCTGGAGGCCACGATAGCGAAGTTCTGGAGGACTTCCCCTTAGCATGCAGAACGCTAAGGAAGGGTTTACCGCACGAAGGTCTGGAGGCCGCGGGTTCCCTTTGGCACAAGACCGAGTGTTCGGTGGCACTCGGTGAATTATGGCAAAGCTGCATCAGCAAGCGTTGGAGCGCGAGTGTGTTGATGACTGGACGACTGACTAGGCGTCAATCGTGCGGGAAGACGAAAGGACAACAAGAGAGTCGAAGAGACGAGTAGACGAAGAGTTGCTGAGGAACGCGAAGGGTTGCCGAAGAACTCGAAGAGTCTCTTGTGTCTTTATGTATCATTACTGTAAATGTAATGAGTATCCCTTGGATTGCCTTGAGTCTTGTATAAAAGGAGAGGTGGTGGCTCATTTGTAAACACACACAGAGTGTCCACCCACTCCAGAGAGTTCCCCTTCTAATAAAGAGAAGAGTTTTGTGCACGTGCTCGTGTGATTGCGTTGTAGAGTTCTTGAGCGTTCTTAAGCGTGTTCTTGAGAGTGTTCCTGAACGATCCATACAGTCGAGCTTCTGCTTGTGTTTGAGTGTCGGTGCGTTAGCAAGCAAGAGTATCGAGAAGAGTTGGAGCATGTCCGTGACCGTTCTACTCGGGAAGGCTGATTAGCTACGGGTTATCTAACACCGCACAGGATCCGTCGAAATCGATAGCAGGATTTTTACCATGTGACAGCCACCATGGTGGAAGCCACCAAGAGTTTGATTAGACCCCAATATGGGGTGACATCAATACTAGAAGAGCTCGATTAGATCCAAAGTTCTAATTATATTTTGAACGGTCTCATTCAGAGTTTTATCATTAACTTTCTCATTCGACAATTGAAATTCGGTATCGACTATATGCTTTCCATAAGCATATATCCCACCTACAAACCACATCTTGCTTCCCAATCAAAACAACCATCGATGAAATTTGATTCGTCCCAATATCTCATGAGTGAGCTCATGTCTTCTGCTTCAGTAGTGAACATGTATGTTCCCTTTGATAGATCGTATTACTCATATGCCCTTATATGCACAACAACTCATCGGTGTATATACCTTGATTAGGTCATCAACTTAATAGTCTACCTGATGTACATACTTAGACATATAGTAACACATGTCCCCAGTCAGAGGACGTGTGCTTATATTATGATCCAAAACACCATACGACATATGTCTTAGCTACCTCAACTTCGTTAAGTCAACTCTTTGACTTAACTCATCTGACACCTTCAGATCTTTATCCCTATGCAGAAGATCTGCACCAAGAGGTCGGCTAGATATCAACTTCTGGAGTGAGGATTACCATCTCCTTCTCAGGTTGGATATCCTTTCTTGATAATCATTTGATGGTGTTAGTTGTGTCCTAATCCAACTCTTTCGATCAACTTAGCACCAGCCTCTATGATCCAACCATTGAATCAACACCTATATGATTATCAAGAAGGTCATAGTACACAACCCTAATTGTATTAAGGGAGCCAATAAATGCATGCATTCATTAATATCAGACATAGAGTAATAAATCAATCACTATTATTGATATATAGATACAATTACATTTAGTGTAGAAATGTTTCGCCTAAAGCTCACATGTGTAGCAGAATTTTATGAAACTCTTTGACCCTATCTTTAAGTATCTTACTTTCCATATTTTCATGTTCACATATCTGCAGTTCATATGTTAAAACCTATTTTCAGGTTTGCAAATCTGCAATTATCATGCTGCTTATCAACTTCAAGTCAAAAAACAAGATTTCAGTGTGAGTATGTGATATTGTTGGCTTACAAGAGGCCCTTATCAGGTGCCATGCTTGTCTGAATTTAGATTGGGCACACACACAAACAGATAAACAAATATTGTATGTACACACAGACATGACATACAGGTATGCAAATAAATATACATGCCCATAGGTATGTACACATACGTCCTGCTCGTCTGAAATTAACTGTTGGAATTGGACTATATACCTAGCAAATACTGCAAACAAGTTTCTATTAAAGTTGGTCCTTATCATCATATCAACTAATTTCAGAGAGTTTTTCCTGAGAAATATAGTTGTTAACTTAAAGCAACTGTATGAAAAAAAGAAAAATTTCATGTGTTTGATCCATGAATACCATTTAGGAGCATGAAAAGGAAAAGGATAACTTAATGAATATTGTTGAGATATTAACTATCTACAGTATTGTTATATTTTTTTCTGTCATCTTTCTGTAATTTACCCAATAGGTTCTTCTCCTATATAAGAGAACTCTTGGACCTCTAATAAAACATCCTATTTTTCCCCTTAACATGATATCAGAGCCATGATCCTACACCGGAGTTGCCCTATCAAACCCTAACCCACCCTAACCCTACCCACCCACCCCCCGTCGTGCATGCTCAGTCCCAACGCCCACCCGTGCTTCAAGCCCTGCGCCACCGCACCCTGTGCCCCCGCGTCACCGGCCTCCCCATGCCCCCGCGTCACCGACCCTAGCGCCCTCGCGCCCTGGTCCCTCTGTGTGTAGACCTGCGTTGAGGTTCCTGCATGCCCAGGCCTGCGCGACCAGGCCCTGCAACTAGACCCGCGCTGAGATCCCTGCGCGATCAGATCTATGCGCGCCCAGGCTTCTCCCACGCCCAGCGGCCCAGGTACCCCCGTGATCAGGCCCCTTGTCATGTTCAGACTTCTCCCGCAACCAGGCCCCTTGCGCCCAAGCGCCCGTGTCCAGGCTCTTGCGTCCAAGGTTTGAAAAAACTAAAGGCGGAATGAGGCGTTCTCCTCGGAATCGAGGTGAGGCATAGCCTCGAGGCGATCGGGTGTAAGCCTCAGTTTATAGAAAAAACTATGCATAAAGCTATAATTATATATATATGTCAATGTAATTATATGTTCTCTGCACAACATATACTACTTAACTCTATAAAATATGATGAAATAATAGAGATAAGAACCCCAAAATATAAGAGAGAATAACATCATATCTCTTTTTACACATTTTCATCTAATCAAAAAAGGAATTCGTTGTCGTTGTGAAGATTTAAACAATACATATCTATTTAAAATATTATTGTAATTAAAAGTACGATTAAATATACGTCGAAAAAAATTATGTTATGTGTCTAACATATAATATATGATCGCAAGAGAAACTATAAATCCTATCCATTTCGAACAAATCTGAAATATTATTGTAATAAAAAGTATAATTAAATATATGCTGAATTGTTGATATGTATTGAACCATCTTACCATTATTGAAGAATTGTGTATGCATCCCTCCTTTCGTACTATAACCCAACAAGACGGGGGTCTATTTGTATTCGGGTATATGGATCTTTTTATTTTGGGCACGAAAGGAACATAAGATTTAGGCATAATTAATAGTTAAACATAATTAATAGTATTTTGCCAAAATAGTTAGACATAATTAATAGTAAATGTGAAGTTATGGGCACGAACAAAACATTAGATTTAGGCATTTAACTTGTATAATCATTATCATAAACAAGTATATATTTATAAGCTTCTCAAACCACCATGTAAACCATTAAAATCATAAAAAATACTTCAAAAAGCAAAAACATCTCGAAAAAATGCCTCGACCACCTCGAGGCGGAATGCCTCGAGGCTACGCCTCAGTCACCTGAGGCGCATGCCTCACTGGACAGGGCCGAGGCGCATGCCTCGAGGCTAAAAAGGACCGCCTTGCCTCAAGGCGTATGCCTCGACCGTAGGGATATCAGCGGATCAGGTTTGGGGCGGGTATTACTATTCCCAAACCCATGCCCATTTATAATATCACTATCCATACCCGTCCATTTATTGAACGGGTAATTTCTAGCGGGTACCCATATACCCGTCGGATGCCCGTATACCCAATGGGTACCCATACCTTCGATATGGTAAATCTTACGTTGTTTATAAATGTGTACAAGATTTTCAGGGGTATACAAAATAGAGTGAGATCGTGTAATATGACGATTCATTAAAATGTGCAATATATATATAGAATATTAAATGTTTATATATGTTAAATGTTTAACTCTTTTGTGTTGATAGTTTTTATTTATTAAAGATACAACAAGTTAGTTGAATATGAATAAATGGATGGAGAGGAGAAAATTGAGTTGGATATTTATACATGTAAATCGATACATATTAAATATGAAATGAATTTGGGTCTAGTTTGATTAAAATGCAACACACACATCTATATTTATACATGTTTTCTATTCGGGTTTGGGGCAGGTTCGAGTTCGGGTACCCATAAGGCAATCCCAAACCCATACCCATACCTGCATGGGTAGTCAATTCAAACCCAACCCCGTCCAAAAGTAAATGGGGCAGGTTTTAGATCCTTAAATGGGGCGGGTCCGGGTTGGGTACCCAATGGGTAGACCTAGATTGACATCCCTACTCGACCGCCTCGAGGCGAATTTTTTAATTCAATGCTTGCGCCCCCTGCGCCCTAGCCCTGTGAGCCATCACGGATATCCACGGATAGTTCCGTGATCGGATTTCTACCGGAGAACGTGATTTCGAAGCTCTAACTCACGTTTTCCGCTAAGCGACGGAGATTAGTAAGGATGGTTGTATGAATCTACATGTACAACCAATCCTTCCTATGATTCTGTAGATTTATATCGGTCTACTCCCAAGTTGAAATCCGTTATTTGGTTATTTTATCATAATGGCATACAACAAGAGTGGCATCTTCTCGTCTGAAGCCTTCAGGGACCCGACTTCCATCACTAAGATGGATGGGACCAACTATGAGTTTTGATGCATGCAGTTTCTCACTCTCATGCAGCGCGATAACAAGGAGCATATCCTGACAGATCCAGAGCCAACGGATAAAACTGGGGCAAATGCTTCTTGGAAGTAAGATGATACGTATGTGCGTGTTTAGCTTTGTAGGACTCTTACTACAAAGATAGCCAATGATATTCTAACTCATCCCACTGCCCACTACCAAGGCAATGTGGGACACTTTGGCATCCACCTGTGCATAGGCGAAGAATGAGGCCAAGATCCTTCAACTACAATTTGATATAATACCAAACAGAATGAACGCCCCCTGCATGTTTACTATTCTTCACTGCGTGGCATGTTTGAAAAACTTCATAGCTACATGCCCATTACGACGTCTACTGAGCAGCAAAAGACATATAGAAACTCCACAATGGTTGGAGTGTTCATGGCTGGACTTGATAATGAGTATGATGCTGCAAAAACTCATCTTCTTATTGGAGCTACCATTTCCCTAATAGAGGAGGCATATAGCCGTCTCAATCAGATCATCATCCCTCACAACCACATCCTCGCACTCCTCAACGATGGCCATTTCTCATAGTCGAGGTGGGGCGATCCAGTCCAGAGGACGCACACCGCGAGGAAGAGGTGGAGGACATGCATCTACTACCGCAAGCCTGGACATGCAGAGGATGCATGCTATCAGAAGCATGGATATCCTATTTCTGGTCGAGCAGCAGAGCAGATTGTGTCTTCAAAGACTTCAGCTCCCCAGGCTGATCCTCGTCTGAATGATATTGTCTCTCATATTCGAGAGATCATGACTCCTACTGCCGACACCACCACTATTAATACCGTTGCAGCAGCCACGGCCTCTTCGAGCGCCTCAGGTATCACCTATGCCTTTATTGGTAGTACGAATACAAACATGACAGAATGGATTATGGATTCTGGTGCTTCTCACCACTTGACAGCAGCTGAGGTCCTACATGGCTATACCACCTGGCATATGGGTTGTTATTGCTAATGGCGACAACTTACTCGTTACAGGACAGGGAGAGGTGCACTTAACACCATCCATGCGCCTGAAGAATGTTTTATATGCTCCTGCCTTTCAGATGAATTTACTTCAAGGCCCTAAATGTCGATTTCGGTCACCATTTCGGTATCAGCCAAAACAGAATTTCGATGGAATTTCGGTGGAATTTCGATCGGAATTTCGATCATTTCGGTCATTTCTTGTACTAGGACCCCCATATTTCGGTTATTTCGGTCATTTCGGTCGAATTTCGATTTCGACTGGATATCGATATTCGACAGAAATTCGACCGAATTTCGCTGAAATTTAAGGCCATGATTTACTTTCTATTAGTCAGATCGCTAAAGATCTGCATTGTCGCAGGGGTTTAAATATCGGTTTCGGATATCGTATCGATATCCTGCCGATACGAAATTTCGTCAAAATTTCGATGAAATTTCAATGACATTTCGCCCATAAACACCATTTGTGAAGAAATGACTGGAAACTGCCCTCATATCGCCATTTTGCTCGAGATTTCGGTTCCTTGTCGAAACCGAAATCTCGTCGAAATTTCACCAAAATTCCGCAAAATTTGAAACCATGCATTGTCGTGCCATCGTTGACCCCTCATCCCTTGTTTTTCAGGACATACTCATGGGCAGGGCGATTGGATGTGGCCGTGAGCAGCGGGGACTCTATAGACTGGTCCAACCTCCTCATGTTAATGTTTCTAATATACCTATTTGGACCTCTCTCTCCTTATCTGTGGCACCTTAGGTTTGGACATCTTCCTCTACAGAAGATATGTCATATTCTCCCTCAGATTTCTACGAAATCATCCTCTCAGTGTGAGGCATGTCAACTTGGGAAGCATCACCATTCCTCATTTCCATCCCGTCAGAGTTGGAGCAGTTCTCAGTTATTTAAGCTCCTTTATTTAGACATTTGACGTCCTAATCATGTTCCAGATCATCAAGGATACAGTTTTTATCTTGTAGTTGTCGATGACTTTTCTAACTTTACTGGGTTTTCTTATTGAAAAATAAGATTGAGGTTGGATCCATTATCAAGCATTTTATTAATGAATTAAAGAACATTTTTTCTGTCAATGTCAGGTATCTTCGTTCTAATAATGCCTTAGAATTTCGCACTTTACAACTTTCTGAGTTTCTTAGATCCCATGGCATTGTTCACCAGACCTCATGTGCTTATACTTCCCAACAGAACGGTGTTAACGAGTGCAAACACCATCACTTACTTGATATAACCAGAACATTGTTGATACAGAGTCGTGCTCGTCATGCTTACTGGGGTGATACGGTCCTTACTGCTTGCTATTTGGTAAACTGTATGCCCTCGTCCGTGCTGGGAGAGAAGATTCCTTTCTCGATTGTGTTTCCCGAAAATGATATGTTCTCTCTTACACCTCGTGTGTTTGGATATGTTGCCTTCGTTCACGATGTCTCCCCATGAAATGGCAAGCTCTCTCCTAGAGCTGTCAAGTGCGTGTTTGTAGACTACTCTCGTACCAAAAGGGGTATCGTTGCTTTCTATCCTCTAAGGCAAAAATATTTTGTTAGTGCTGACGTTACTTTCTTTGGGTCTGTCATGTATTTCTCTCCTACAGGTGATAGACTTGCCTCATTTGACTCTGATGATGAGATATACATGCCACCACCTCCTACAACTGATCCTTCACCTACTCCTCTTCCACCACCTCCACCGCCTCCTCCACCTCCTCCTTTGGTTCAGTTTTTGCCTCGTGTTTTTTTCTCGCAGGTCTCGCTCTGTTCGCTATGTTTACAGGCCTTGCCCATCATCCAGCACGCCTCAGGTATGTAATGAGCATATTTTTTCTACTGATGGCACTATTGATTTGATTGTGCAACAAGATTCGAGACAGGATGAGCAGGTATCCTCTCAAGAGGGAAATTTACAAGCCCTAGACTTGGCAAATAATCTTGACGTACCGATTGCTCTACAAAAACAAAAATGAGTATGTGCTACTTACCCTCTTGCAGCCCAGGTTTCTTTGAGCAGGTTGTCAGATGATTTCAGGAGATTTACTTTGGCACTGGCAACAGTATAGATACCACGGGCGTATCAGGGGGCTCTCAAAGATAGCCAGTGGAGGTTAGCCATAGAGGAGGAGATGTTGCACTACAGTCACGTGGTACGTGGAGTCTTGTTTCTGTTCATGTCGATACATTTGTTGTGGAATGCAAATGGGTGTTCATTGTGAAACACTGTGCGGATGGAAGCGTGGATCGTTATAAGGCGAGAATTGTGGCATGAGGGTTCACCCAGGCATATGGGGTAGACTATCAGGATACTTTCTCTCCAGTTGCCAGACATTCTACTCTACTATTCTCCTTTTTGTTGCTGTGACACGAGACTGACCCCACTATCAGCTTGATGTGAAGAATGCATTCCTCTATGGTGATCTACAAGAGGAGGTATACATGCAACAACCACTTGGGTTCGCTGTTGAGGGAGAGTGTCAGAAGATTTGCAGGTTACACAAGACTATCTATGGCCTCAAGCAGAGTACAAGAGCATGGTCCCAAAAGTTCTCGAACTTGATAGAGCAGCAGAGGTTTGTGAGATCAACTGTTGATCACTCCTTGTTCGTGCAGAAGACCCGGAGAGTTACTACAATCATTCTTGTGTATTTGATGACATTATTATTATAGGGGATGATGAGCAAGGCATTCAAGGACTTTCTAGGTCAGCAGTTTGTGACCAAGGACCTTGGACAATTACGTTACTTCCTTGGACTAGAGTTTGCCAGGAACCAATGGGGTCTTGTGATAACCCAGATGAAGTATGTTATAGATCTTCTATCATAGACAAGCATGGCATACTGCAGACCTGCCACTACTCCGCTTGACCCAAGCATGAAGTTTTATGATAATGATACCGAGGAAGTCGACAAGAGGAGGTACAAAGAACTTGTTGGCAAGCTACTGTATGTAACTATTACCATGTCTGACATATCATTTGTCGTAAGTAAAGTGAGTCAGTTTATGGAGCAACCCAGACAGGCACATATAGATGCAGTCCATATGATTCTGAGATACTTGAAGACTTCACCTGGTATTGGACTTTTTTTCAGCTGAGGCACATCTCTCTCAGTTACAGCAAGTGCAGATGCAGATTATGCTGGATGTCCAAAGGATAGAAAGCCTACATCTGGCTTTATTGTGTTCATAGGGAATTCTCTTATTTCGTGGAAGAGTAAGAAGCAGACTGTGGTTGCCAGATCGAGTGTTGAATCGGAATACAGGGACATGGCACAAGCTAATACGGAGATGATGTGGGTCAGATCCGTTCTTAGTGACCTGACTATAGAAGTACCTCTTCCCATGCACCTCCAATGTGATAACCAAGTTGCTCTCTTCATTACAAACAATCCAGCCTTTCATGAGAGGACAAAGCACATGGAAGTGGATTGTCACTACACTCGTGACATGTTACAAAAGGGTATCATCACTACTACACATGTCAGCTCGGGAGACCAGACAACAGATGTACTTACAAATGCCCTAGCAAGAGGACTTTATCAGTGATGTTCCAAGCTGAGTCTTATTGATATCTACGCTCCAGCTTAGGGGGAGTGTTGAGATATTAACTATCTATAGTATTATTATATTTTTATTTCTATGTCACTTTTCTGTAATTTACACAATAAGTTCTTCTCCTGTGTAAGAGAACCCTTGGGCCTCTAATAAAGCATCTTATTTTTCCCCTCAATAAATATCACCCGTAAGAACCTGTTTCTAACAAAGGCAATAAAGGGTTACTTCAGTTAGATATTACCTCTCAAGTGTACTTAGCACTTAGCAGAATGCTTCATACAATAACCAACAGAAATGGTACACAAAACACCTAAAAGAAGATGGTCCATGTCCTACTGAAGAAGAGATATCATATCCTCATGTGCTCCCAGGAGCATCGGTTCCAGGAGTAGGCTTGCGATTAAGATACCGAATGACAGCATCTTCCACCCTGGATCACATAAAAGAGAACTCTTAGGAAGTCCAATTGGGAGAGAAGGCCTGAAAAAGGCTGCCTTCAGTTCTGATAATAATGTGTAAGAGTTGAACGAGTCATACCATGGTTGGCTGTAGAAATCTGACCGTCGCTCTCTCTCAGAATTACGGCTTGCTTCTCCAGCAACTACTTTTAAATCCTGGCTCTGCGACGAGATCAAGGCATTAATGAATTCAACTGGAGACTGACTGAAACCAAGAAAGAATGCACGTCTTCTGCGATGTTCATGGATCTTCTTTATTGAAGCCAGTATCACTTCATCACACGCTTCAATATCCTTGTGCTTTTCTGTATTCGATATAAAGGCTGTCATTTCCTTCTGCAGAGGAAAAGGAACATCCACCAACACATCATAGCATGCAGTACCCACTGCACCGTTCCCTGCTAGCCTGACCCTGTGTTCCAACTGAATGGGAGGAGGAGGAGACAAATGCTGAGAGATCTTCTGCGACACCAATGCAAATTTCATCTTATCCTCCCCGAATACCTTCTTGAGAGGTGGGTCGCATGTGAAGAAGGATGGGTCACCCGGATTCTGCAACTTTCGGGCCTTCACGTAGTGCCATATCCCAGCTATAATCCGTGCCCGTGACTCAACCTCGATGCCGAGGAGATCCACCAGAGATTGCGAAAGCTTGAACTTCTCGGGGTTGTAATTCATCTCAAGCCGGATGCCGATTGTAAACTCCTTATCCCCGATCCTCCGAATCTCAAAGCCCTCCTGCATCACGGCAGCCCGAGAATTCTCCCAAACAATGGTGGGGTTCTCGGGGTAGAGAACAGGGTCGAGAGAGATAGTAAGCCTCTTGATGAAAAAGGAGAACTTGGGAAACAAGGGGTTATGGTCGGAGGCGGCCGCATTGGTGGGGTCCTGATCGACCCCGTCCTCGAGGATCCTGCCGATGATACGCATGGTCCAAGAGGGAGGCTCGGTGGCTTTGGCGTCGGCCCGCCCCTGATTGGCGAACGTGTTGAAGACGTAGATCCTGAGAGTTTTGTGCATAGAAGGGGGGGACTTGAGGGCCTCCTGGATGTCGATCTTCTTGCGGGAGAGAGCGGCGTCCACGCGGGATTCGAATTCCAGGAGCTGCGTGTAAAGAAGGGACTCGGGCAGGAGAGCGGCCACGCGATCGGGGAGCTTCTTGTCTGGGAGCTTCTGCTTCTTCCGGCGGGCGGCGGGTGTGAGCTCGGCGGACTTGAAGGAGGCCGGATTGGGGGAAAGGGAGGACGGAGGTGGAGGCCGGGGAGGAGGGGGCTTCTGCGGAAGCCGCTTGGGCTGGAAGAGTGGAGAAGGTTGGACTTGGAAGGGGGCGCGGGGCTGGAGCTGGACGGGAGGTTGCGAGCGGAATAGGCCTTGGAAAGGGGAGGAAGGGATCGGCTGGGTTTGGGGTTGGGGTTGGGAGGGGAGAATGGATGCCGTAGAAGCAAGGGAGCCTGGGGTGGGAGTGGAGGAAGGAGGCCGTGGGGGTGCGTTGCCGGAGGAGGATGGGGCCGCCATGGAGGCCGACGGAGTGGGTTGACGGCGGCGGAACAGCTGCCGGGCGATTGGTCTGGGAAAGAATGGTGTTTCCCCGCTCTCCCTTTAGCCTCGTCGCTGACGATCGAACCCTAATGGTGGGAGAGGGTTTGGAGTGGGAAAAGGAAGTCCCAACCCGTCAAATAAAATGAAACTTGTATTGAAGTGGATGATAAGATCAAATATTCGATAATATGTCTTAAAATTTACTAATCTCATGTGATTGTTAATGTGACAGTCACATGGCTATCTTGTTTTTTCATTTGCTATAGATGTCAAAAAGAACGTGTAAAGAATCGGATAACTGCCGGTTGTGGATAATGATGAGCATGGATCGGGTTGGGCTGGGCTTTAATGGGTTCAGGCCCAAGCCCGTTTAAAAAATTCAGGCTTTGGGCCGGACTTAGACATACAAAAAAAATTTTCAACCCAAGCCTAACAAAAAATATTATTAGTCTATTTTATGTTTTTATTTATAATTTTATATACAACTTTCATGTACAGAGTTTATTTATTTGATGAATAAATATTTAATAATGAAATAGGTCCTAAAAGGTAATTATTGGCCTATTTTGTAGGGTTTTCCGAGTGTATTTACTGTAAAGTTCGCCTTACAATCTCTCCCTACTTTATTTCTTGTCAACTAAGTCGTCATGATGACTGAGTCTTGGAGGCTAGGGTCACTCAACACCTATGCTGTCTCACTTCTTTTTCTTTTCTTTGTTCTTTTATTTTGATAATATATGCAGTATTTATACAATATTTTCTATAGTATTTTTACAACTTATAGAGTATTTATTCTGGCAAGTTAATGTTATATTCATGCATTTAGCTAGGGTTTAAAGGCCAAAATTAAAGAATAAAGGTGATGAAATAAGGATTCATCAGCAGGATCATTGGTGTGCCACACCATTTACCTCCCACACATTGGAAGGGTCCTCAATAACTATCTCTACATAAGGTGGATGTTGTTGACATGAACGGGCAAGAGGTTGGTCCTCTACTCATGGCTGAAGTGGTGTTGACACTTGCTGCTCTTGAATATGGTGAACATGTGTACACGAGAGCAACAGATCCAGCCATAACATGTATCCTCATCTTGGATACCTTCTCAAAAAGTCCCGCCATTTGCTTAGGTAGTTTAGATAAGTTGTTGTCCAACTCATCCATCCGCCTATCGGTCCTCTCAACTACTGTAAGTTTGTCTGCTTTGATGCCCATGTCAAAAAGATCCATTGTAGCCTCCGCTCCCTCATTTGATAAGAATGTCATGGAGGTCTCTAAATGAGCTCTACTTACGGTCTATGCTTTACTCGTATCGATCATATGCTCGAACACCTTCCAAATGGTGTCCACACCTTGTGAAGTATAGTTGCCTCCACAACCAGCACTAACTAAACACTGCACCTCAGGGTGTAGACCGTAATAAACTGGATTGAACCAAGATGGTAGGCTCTAAGCCGTGGCAAGGACACTTCTGTAAGAGATCTTTAAACCTCTCCCACGTATCACAAAAAGCTTCATTGGGAAAGTTGGGAGAAACTCGTGATGCATGAGCACATAAAATTCTCTCTCCTCAAAGGGTACAACTTCTTCAAAAAGAGGTCCTTGAACTGTACAAAGGTAGTTATAACTACTCCTAGGTTCTTCATCTAATAGTCAGCCTTATCCTTTAAGGCAAAATGAAGGGCTCTGAGCCTAATGTAGTATTGGCTAACCCTAGGATACGTAAGGTTAGTACAAGCCAACTCAAAGTCCATAAAGAATGCATATGGATCCTCATGTGCATTCCCACGAAAATGAGGCGATAAAGTTAGAAACTATTTCTTCAACCCGTATTCTACTTCTGGCTAGGTTGGGCTTAATCAATTTGTCATTTGGTATTGCCTAGGGGTGTATGCTGCATCCATTGGTGCATCTCTATTCAACTGTAACTGGCCAAGTTGTACTCTCATAAGTGTTGCATTCTTCTCAGACTCTTCTAGTCTAGCCGGTACTGCATGCATCGTTCCATCTTGCTCTTCCTCCTCTCTATTCTATCTCTTGGGAGGCATCTTGAAAAAAATCTTACAAACCTTCATCAATAAAAGGATTGGTGTGAGATATTGATGAAGAAATGGAAATCGGATTGATTTCACCAAGGCAATGGTCTTTCTCGGTGAGAAGAAAAGATAGAAAGAGATTGGATGGAATGTAACGATTCCCTAAGGATAGATCATGATACACCAGATCAAATCAAGGGTTATTTTGAATCTAGGTAGATCCAATGAAAGAGGTACTTGGACTAGTGAAGATGTGACATTTGTACGGTTCAATGAGAGGTTCGCAAAGTCCGAACAAAAATCAAGCCAATTATCCATCTTCGAGTCAAAGAGAATACATAATTGAGCACGATCGATTCAAGAATGAAACCTAGTATTACTGTGCATGTAAATGTGTAGAATCAACTCACATAATTCAATGCGAACAAACCCCTTTGAATAGATTCACCAACTCAACACGTAAAAACCATAAGAGTTTGGTTTATTTATTATCTTGGCAAATTTCAGTTAGTGATTCAAACAATCTTATTCAATCCCACATGTGTAGTCTCCTAAAGTAGTTCATGTCCAAGTTAGTGGGGCACGCCAACTTGAAATAAGACTACTTATTCTAATGGTTTGAGGCAAGTGCTTGCAGTAATAATAGGACCCTAAAAGTGTCCAAACGCTTAGGGCACAAGTCCAGGTATTTTTGGCTCTAATCCTTAGGGGTTATGTCTCCCCCACTCTATCAGGGGGTAAGTATCTACAGATAATGAGGATTTTACTGCCCGTAATAGAGGGTTGATTTTATTCCAAATTTTCACGTCAATTTGCATCAATTCAGCCCTAATTTTAGATTATCGCTTTGAATTATGTGACCACAAGTATCACCTAACATATAGCTCCTTTTTTTCCTTTTTTCTTAAGTTGGCAAAAACCGAGGGAGAAAGTGGAAAACGGAATGCAAACGTAAATCAATGATACATGTGGTTGTAGGAATACTTACAGTGATTCCAACACTCTCCATGTGGATGCAAAACTAAATTTGCAAATGTTTGCACTATATGATGCAAATCAAGAAAATTCACACCTAAACAATAACTTTACTAGCGATGAATTAATCAATTTAGTTTGCCTAGGTAGAACGTTGTTTATGCGTATCTCATGAATCTCCTAAGATTTTTGCAATTGTGAATCTTATGAGATTAGTCGTATTTCTTAACTTACGATAGAGATCAAGCAATAAATGACCTAAGATCTGTCAATTTTGCATAATGCATGATCCTAAATTGCCACGTAAGTTGAGAATCACTCTCAGCATAACCACACACAATAAAAATAAATAATGACTTTTTTACATGCGCGAGATCTCAATCGAGAACCATTGTAAAGGGGCAATTAATTACAACACAAATAATTATCAAATTACACAAACACTACACAATCAGAGAATAATACGCTACTACTTAACCTAGCTAAAAAATATTATGATTACAATCACTTTGCAGTCTCCTCGGCTAAAGCTCCAAGCTCCTACCTTCGCGGTCCTTCGGATGTCATCGGGTCATGATCCCTTCTACAAACAAATCAAATGGTCAGATAGTTCTCAAAAGAGATATTAGCTTAATTAAGAAACTAATCCACAATAAGATAACAAATAACACATAAACAATCACACAAACATCATTAATCTAAATAAACATAAAAATCACTAAAATAAATATTTTAACCTAAATAAATCACAAATGTGTTGTGTCCCTGACGACGATATCATCTGATGAATCGCAAAATGCACATGATAATAAGAATCCGTTGTAGCACGGGCAATTTGCGAACAAAACAAAACCAAGTCAAAATCTCTGCGAAGAGGACTAGGTTTTAATTTATACCTGGGAAGTTCATGGTCGAACGCAAGGACACGAGCAATTCTATAATTTAATTCAAGTATTGGATATTTAAATAAATGGTGTAGAGGATATCTAGGGTAAGTTAATGCAAAATACAAAGTCGTGCAATTTCTTTGAAAGAAAAAGATTTTATGCCTCTTATGTTAAATGAAACCAAAAATATATCAAAAATACATAATAATGCACATAACAACAGAGTCATGTATTTATCAATGAATCTTTTAATCAATGATAAACAATCCAATTAGTAAAGTGATTAGATCTCAATTCGTCAAATTATTAGCGCTTGATTTTCATGTCCTTAATGGGATGATGACTCCAAATAATTAATTATTGGTGAACTAACCATGAATAAAGAAAATTAATAAATAAGATTAATGATCCTAATTAATGATTCAATCAATCATGGCTTTAATGGTTCGATTAATATAGAAGATGCGAATCTCCATTTCAATTAAGGAGCAAACTTGTCAATACAACTCTACAACCAGGAGTGCGTGAATTAAGTATCAAACAAATTATCCAAATACATAAACATGTAGAGAATTAAACAAGCTTTCCAACGAGACCAAAATCACTTAATTTGGAAAAATGAATCAAAAGTTATTCACTATTTAAGTAAGAAAACTATTAAGTTTTACAATAAAAGGTCCAAACGTGGACTCAAAAAGAAATACAAAAATCTGTAAGGGTATCATTGCAATTACTTCACAAGAGGAAGGACTTATCTATATTTTGGAAGAACTTGAGGACATGCATGCAATTATTCTGTGATCACATGCATGTTGCGTGTGCCTCTACTAGGCTCGGATGACGGCTCGGATGTGGCGTGGCACCGATCAGCGACTTGATATTGGTTTGGGAATCCGAATATGAGGCTCTGAAACAATAGATCATGCAACTACGTGGAATCTCCTTGATCGCCTGATCACACCCAATTTAGGGTGATCAGACGATTCATGTGCTTCCTTCCTCTCAAAATGCCTCCGCAGGCAGTGGAGGAGGGGCTGGTCTCTGACGAATGACTGCACCTTCCGCTTGATGATTGTGGTGGTGCTAAAGATCCATAACTCTCCTAAAGATCCTAGCGATATGAATCGATCATCGAAGAATCTATGGGGTTAGCTAAAGTATCTGGACAAAGTCTATTGCTGAATAGATAAAGACTAGATCAGAGAGGCTCGATGATATCTGATCATTGAAGAGGTCTAGAGTCTGTAGTGTTAGAAAATAAACACAATCAAGACATGGACTGTAACTTGGAATGAGATGAGGTGGTATGAAGGATTGCAAGAATGAAATGATCAGGAGACCTAATGGGTTCTCTCCTTATGCAAAGGAGGGAGATGAATTGAGTTAGAGGGATCAATCTGAATGAGGGGATGATTGTCGAGTGTATGCGTGAAGATTAGGAAACCAATGGGCACATATAGATGTATTTTGATCAATAATAGAGTGAATGTGTTACTAGGAGTAGACTAGTGAAATGGATACGAAATAAAGAATTACATTCAAAAGACCTTACCTACAGAGAAAACTATGGATGATGATGAACAAGGAAGAGAAACGAGCATTGGAGTTGGAGCAGAAGGCGCTCCAGGTCTTCGCTTCAGAATCCTAGGCTAAGGAGTTTGAGCTCAAGCAGCTCAAGAAATGGTTGCAACATGAAGTGTCTTTGTGGATCATATTGGACCTTTGCCTTCCATTATCACATCTTTCTCGCATTCTTACTGTCACTAAGGCGGAGGAGAAGCTAGGAGCCGATCACACATAGGGCGAATCCATGTTATGATGAAATGAGGAAGTGGTTTTGTTTGAGGCGGTGGTTTGTCGGGTGTAAGGCAACTGGTGGTAGTTTGAACCACCGCCAATGATAGAAAGATAGGTCGCCAACGGGTTGCCGAGGTCAGTACAAGGTTGTTGGACATGCAAGCCCACAACAAGATATTATGCAATAAATGTTATTGCAAATATCATTCCTTGATCTGAAATGAAGAATAATTAGTTTGCATAATAGGTCCCTTAATACAATTAGGGTTATATACCATGGCCATCTTAATGATCATATAGTTGTTGATTCAATTGTTGAATCATAGAGACTGGTGCTTAGATGAATATCTAAAGACTTAGATTGAGGACTCATCAAGCACCGTCAAATGATTATAATGAGAGGATCTCCATACTAAGAAGGAGATGTCAATCCTTTCTCTAAAGGTTGATATCTGACTGACCTCTTGTTGTAGGTCCTCTGCATAGGAATAGAGATTCAGAGGTGTCAGATTGGTTAGGTCAAAGATTTGACTTAACGAGATTGAGATAACCAAAGACCTATGTCATATACTGTCACGATATAGGTATGCATTCTCTGACTAGAGATAAATGTATTACTATATGTCTAAGTATGCACATTTGGCAAACCAATAGATTGATGACCTAACCAAGGTCTATACATCGGCACATTGGTGTGCATGCAAGGGCATATGAGTAGTAGATCTCTCAAAGGGATCGTACATATTCATTGTTGAATCGGAAAACATGAGCTCACTCATGAGATATTGGGAAGGATCAAATTCTGTGCACGGTCGTCTTGCTTTGGAAGCTTGACTGAATTTGTAAGGTTTGATATATGCTTTTGGAAAGTATATGATCAACACCTAGGTATGATATATGCTTTTGGAAAGTATATGATCGATACCAACTCAAATGATCGAATGTGAAACTTAATGAAAAAACCTTGAAGGAAACAGTCTAAATAGATCTAAAACTGTGGGTTTATTCTTGGTCTTCCACTATGCAGGATGTACGTGTATTAGGAAGACCTGAGGGTGATGTGATCATATAAGATTGTATAACCATGATGCTTCCATTCCTAGGGAGTGATGAAACGGGTCTGGATTTTAGTGTCTCCTCTCAGTAGAGAAGTGATTGATCTTGGTCCAAATCTTGGACATTGATCTGAATGTGATTCATATGCAATGAGAAGATTAGATTTGCAGTCTTTATTTAATCAAGCATCTATGAGAGGTCCACAAGATCTAGATTTGAGATATGATCTCAATATCCAAGTCACTATATGTGGAACAATACAATCACCATGTCCTTATCTCCAACTATCCACGGAGAAAGCACATTATCCTTGAAAGAGTTCAAAGAAAAATATATGTATCCAAGCATTGAGAAAATTGATAATTAAATCAGATTTAATTATCATAAATGATATGAACTTGATTTACATTATAAGGAGAATTATCTAATATAATTAAATGTGGTTTAATTATCAAAGATGTGAATGATGTAAATGTGATTCATATTATTTGGGTATATGATAATAGAGATCCAAGATGACTAAATGTGATTTAACTATCATGGATATGAATAGTGTGGATAGAATTATCCATATTAATCATATATATTATAAATGTGATTTATACTATATTAAAGAGAGCCTATTGTGATTTGTATTTGTTGCTTAATTATTGATGTGAATTAGATTCGTATTGGATAATTAATTGAAAATGTAAATAACATTTTATTTTAGGTTGCGAATGTAATTCACAATTTTTCAATGGTATGATTGCAATATTCATAAAACAATTATGAATTTTTTTTGTAGAATAATTTACAACAAGTGTTTTTATAAATATTGGATATTTCCATGGAATAATGTAATCTCATGAGATTACATGAGATAGCCACCTTCCTACTTGGAAGGGTGGACAGCCACCAACTCCCATTAAGAAAGGTGGTCGTCCCCCCTCCTCTTATGAAAGGAGGCAATTTCCATTCTACAATATCCATGCTTGATTGATTTAATTTGGTATTAATTTATATTTATTTTTCAATATATATTTAATCTAAATCACATTAATTGTT
Organism: Ottelia alismoides; assembly: GCA_037367405.1. Taxonomy (NCBI): domain Eukaryota; kingdom Viridiplantae; phylum Streptophyta; class Magnoliopsida; order Alismatales; family Hydrocharitaceae; genus Ottelia; species Ottelia alismoides. Next base: position 138,747 of record JAZKJV010004494.1, read on the forward strand.
GTTGTGTTTTTACAATAAAATCTTGGCCATTGAAAGAAGGATAAATCAATCTCATCCATTAATTTTGTGTAGTCCATGGATTGTGATCCATGAACTCCCAAAATACTATATAAGAAAAGGTACCCCTGGCTCTTCAAGTTACAACAACTACATCAACAACATATGCTCTCTCTCTATGCCCTTCTCTCTACATGAAAACTCTCTCTCTCTCTCTCTCTCTCACATTGTGGACATCTACCATGGAGCCCTAGAGAGAGTCGCCATCGCTGCAACATCGTAATTATGTTGCCGGATTGTTTGCTTGTGGATCTCTATCTCCTTCGGTGCGCCTCGCTCGTGAAGAAGATGTTGGATCTCATGTGACGAGATTAGGAGATTCGTTGCTTGAATCATCAATATGGATTACGAGGAGCACATGTTTCATCAACGCACTCGCATGCATCTCCTCCGTCGGATCGGACTTGGGACAGAAGGTCTCTTCCTTTAGAAACTTGATCGCAACCATGCTTCAAGAGGTAAACCTAATACTTGTTTGTGGTTTAGAAAAAATGATCTGAGAAGTGTTCTTCGATCATGTGGTTTCATTGTTTAAAAAATTTTAAATTCTGCTACCCCAAGAAACTAGTACGACTAGTCGCTCCCGATCGCATACGATGTGATTCTCATGCTTCCGTTATGAGCTTAAGGATCTTCTCATATCCTTCAGAGGTTTAGGGAAGTTAGGCGAAGGGATTCGATGTAGCAGTTGGTTAAGAAGATGGATGGTGATAAAGGTAAAAGATGGAGAAATTGGATAGTTGGAGTGGTTTTTGCTGCTTCAGGGATGAGGGAGGGAGGTTGAAGGCAAGGAGAGGACCGTCGAATCAAGATCAGACGACCCATGACTGGGCACTTTCTTGTGGATAGGAACCGCTCGATTACCAAATCAAGTGGCTAGAAATGAGTGGTGTTGGAATGAATCAGGCCCGTCTGATCTTTGTATCATATGGTCTAAAAGAGAAGCGGCTGTCAAGCCAAGGACGGGCCATGTGGGCGGTCTAGAGGGGGCCATGTTGCCCAATCAGAATTGAGAGAAACGAAAAAGTCAGAGATAATTACAAATAAAATAATTGGAATTTGTTTTAGAAAAGAGTGTTAAACATGAAAGTTGTAGATCGATGGGATCTACAACTTTCATGTATAAGTAAATGAGAGATAAAGTCATCTAAACAGAGATAAAAATAAACAAGAACGTAAAACAAAGAAACATATTTTCTTTTATTATTTTTTTATTTTTATTTTATATCTTGTGTTATATTAATTTAAGTATTTTTATTTAAATCTTAATGGGAAAAATACATAAAATAATAGCACTATAATAAGTTATTTAATATCATATAATTAAGGTTATTTATGTACAACATAAAAATTAATAATTAGTGTTAATTGTTATTATATCTTTGTTGATTTACTTAAGAGAGAGAGAGAGATAATATTATATTTTAATGCTGATAAATCTAAGATTTATCAATCCTAGAGTAAAAAGGGAGACATAACTCGTACCAAATACACCAAGGTGCAAAATTTGATTCAAATAAAATAATAAGAAGTCAAGTGTCCCTCTATACTTAGGATCTATTAATCCTAAGTATAGAAATATGTACACAAAATAAGGATGGTGGGGGGTGAGAATCTATGAGATCAACGACTCGACCTGTCTCCCCTTATACTTAGGATGAGATATCCCTAAATATAGATAAAATATCAACAAGTTAGGAGACAAACGAGGGATGAAAAATAAGAAAGAATAAATAGCATCACCCCCCTATACTTAAGGTCAAAGATCCTTAAGTATAAGCCACAACATAAGTAATGAAACAGAACAAATATGAACAACACAATGTCTACACCCCCATGCTTAGTAAAGTGCATCCTAAATATAGCCACAAAGATACACCAATGATTTGGGTTGTAGAATAGACAGAAGAGTGAAGAAATGAAAAGAAAAAACTAATAAATACAAGGTATCCAATGTTGAGGTACCTCTCAATGAGCGCTAGATTATAAACCCCTAGCTAGGCGTAAAGGCCAAGATAATGCAGTATTACGGTTCAGGATGACATCGGTCAGTCGAATATCATACTTTTGTCATCGTCTTAGTGTGAGAACGACGACGCAGACACCAAAGAATACCAAAACACTCGAATAGATAATCATGCAGGTGTTAGCTATCGGGAGAATAGAAAAGACAATTAAGCCAGGAACCGACAGCATGAAAGGAATCATCAGTTTATTAGAATAGAGTGAATGATCAAAGCCAATAAAATCGACCGTGGAGAAGGATGGATCATTGATGGAATCACCCACTTTAATCAAAATCTCAATAAAACAGAAAAATCAAGATCAGTAGATTTACTATGAAATGGATATCTGATGCACATACTATATACACATCAGAGGGATCATCGGGTATCACAAGACATGTTGCGGGGGTCATCAAGGAGAGAAGACTCACAGAATACAGATAAATCGGAATCATTAGAATACTCGGTCTCGACATCTGACAGATCGGATGCATAATCAGGGAGTGAAATCAAGCATAAAGAATACATCTCATCTTCCTGTAGATAACCCTCAGGGAGAGATGTAAATTCATAGATCTGACTCAGAGGAGAGAAAAAAGGAAATAACTCGAATAATAGGTTCTCTCTCCAAGGTAGAGAAGATCTATCAAAGGACTAGAAATCACAGGCCCGGAGAAAGAAGAGAAATGATCAGAGAGATCATTCTTCTGCAAAGAAGACGATAGCTGGTTTATATCAAAAATGTGTAAATCAGGTCCATCAAAAGATATGCATGTCTCAACAATCTGATCAATATCCTCAATTCATACCTCCTCAGATTTCTCAGAGTAATCAAAAGAAGCAGATGATACGGGTGGGCACAAAGAGGGCGCGACAGGCATGTAGAACAAAATTATGAATAAGACACCAAGAATATGGGCATTGATGTCAAACTAGACGAGATAAATTGTGGTTCAAGAAAAGAGTCTTCCTAAACCAGACCATAAGAATGGGTATGATATGGATAAATGAAGACACAAGATTCGATTAAAGAGATGAGTGACTCATGATTACGACATAGTATAAAAATAAAAAGAAGACTCAAGGACTAAAAAGACTTAAAGACTGATAGAACTCAGATAAATATGAATGCATTAGATCCAAAAATCACAATCAAACACAATGCAAACTCTTAATTCACCTATTCAACATAATGATGACCTTCATATGCAGTCGTTATCTTTCTAATTTTCGAGATTGGTGATTCAATCAGATGTATGAGGCTCACAGGTGTAGTCTCCTAAAATGGACGTGTCCTGGTCAGTCTACCATACCAACTTAAACACAAACGAATTCGTGTAAAGTCGGAGGCAAGTGCTTGCAGCAATAACATGGCCTAGAAAGCTGACCCAAGCACTTAGTGAATGAGTCTAGGGTTTGGGCTCTAATCCTTCATGTGCGCATGTCACATTCGGTCTGGAGTGTACCTGTATACAAGGTGAGAGTTACTTTTCTTAATTTAATGAATACATTACATTTATTTTTAAGGTCAAATGGAGTTTAAGAGTCCCAATTTTATTTCAATTATCACTTTTTTGGATAATTTTCATGCAATGGCCTAACGGATTTTCTGATTCTTTTATTGACCTGAGTGAAAAAATCAAGGGGGAGGAAAGTGGAAAAGCCAATGCGCGAGAAAATGATGATATGCAAATGCCAGAGATATAATATGTGTATCTTTGCTGCCCAGCACTCTACATGCCAAATGATCCGCACATAAAATTAAACTAAACTATATGCAATGCAAGTGTGAAATCGTCCTAAGATAAATTTCTATTAGGGGAAGACTGGTTCTATTTGTCTAAGTCCAAATCAAGCAGACTATAAGTACATAATTCTAATTAGGATTTGGGACTAATAATTACCAAGCACAAGACATATAGAAACCTATGTCTAAGGTCTCAAGCACACAAAACAAATGAAAATAAAATCGAAAAGCTCAAAATGCGAGATACAAAATAAAACAAGACAGAAATATGTGAGGAAAATGGTCAGGTCCCCCAATTGCACCGGCACTTGGCGAAACAAACCCGAAATAATTCTAAGTATGTACAAGTCTAAGTCTGTTACAAGTTCAACAAATCTCTCTCTCACACACACACAAATAAGAAATAAAACTAATACTAATGCTACTCCTCAATAAGGTGCTCGATCTCCTCTAATGCTCTCTCTTGTCGGTCGGTCTATAAGGACCAGCTCTGCCTTACGTGTGTGTGTCAGCTATCTGAAGGCGACCTTCCTCGATAAGCAGTATCTTGCAATAGAGTCAAATAAGATAATATGTGAGAAATAAGTTATGAAACAATTATAAGCAAGCTAATATAGAAAACTAAGTAAATAAACAAGCAAACAAACAAAGAAAATAAACCTAAGTGCCTAATGTTGTTAATATACCCGACCATTGCTTCCATGGCAATAATGCCATTTTATAAAATCGAGTGACTGGTGGGGTCTACCAAATCCGAACAAGACTGGACCGACAATCGTGTGCTTACCGCTCAACATACTTAATTTAGTTAACAATAAAAATCCATCGATAAGAGATAATAGAAATCAACATAACTGTAATGTGAGTTGTGAAATTTATTTTAACTCTACATATGTGTAGAAGGCAATTAGGTAGAGTATCGTCCATGGGATCAAACAAGGATATACCACAAAAATAGAATCCTAATTATAGTAATTAAATTAAGCATTTTTTGTTGCTTTTCAAGCCTTTTAAGTTTTTTGTTTTGTGGATTTTAAATATATATGTGATTTTTAATTAGATTTTATATTTTTATGCATTTTTTAATTTTGTAAATGTTTTTAGTTGATTGTATAATTAAATATATATTAATATGTGTGACCGATAAAATGATTTTTTTTCTTTTTAAAATATAATAAATAAACTTAAAATGCATAAAATAAAATATTTTTGTTTATTTATATATATTGTTATTTATTAAAATTTTATGGTATTTTTGACCTTTTTATGGATTTTTAAGGTTTAAAATACATAAAACAAACTAAATAGAAAAAATAAAAGCCTAAAATGGGCCAATAGATACCAATTGGATCAAGAGGGTCTAAAGTTAATTTTCCTGTATAGTAGACAAAATAAAGAAAATTTGGAGCTTTAAAACATATTTTTCTCAATTTTGTGTGATTTTATATGATTTTTACAATTTTTGTGTTTTGTAATTTTTAAGGTTTTTCTATTTTATATTTTTAATGAATTTTGGATATGTCGTAAAATACAGTAAAATATACTTACTCTATTTTTTGGTAATTTTTAGAGCCATATTTGAATTTTTATGATTTTTGTAGGTTAAAACAATAAAATATAAATTGTTTTCAAATTTTATAAAAAGAAAAATAATAATATATACCTTAATAAAAGTATATATAATAGAATATCAAATAAGGTATTTAAAATAAATCTCCTAGAATTTTAGGAGACGATAGGTGATTAAACTAATTAAAACACGTAAATACATTTAATTTAGCAATACATGGACTATTGTGAATTAAAAGAAACCTTAGCATACAAGTAACGACTAGAAACTCAACATCCATGTTCCAATTAGCAATTAAACCAATTAAAATTGCAATTTAAAAATGCTTGGAAGGGGCTTTTTGCAATTAAACCAGGGCCCATAACCCATTTGCAATTACCAAGAAAGTTTCATGTGTTTAATAACAATTCCTCAAGCTACAGGAACAATATTGCTAATAAACCACAAAACATGTCCTATTCACACGCCTGGCAGGGACTAAATAATGAATGACATAAACATTTCCTTCATTTCTAACTGGTACATGAAAGTTGAGGGAAAACATTACAAATAACCTAAAAAACCCTCACGTGGGACAACGCATGAGGTTACCAGACCTGACTATATATTAATTAGATAAAAGCTTAGGTCTCTAAATGCAAAATATCCAACAAAGTTAATAATGTAATAAATATTTACAAGACTAATCGATAATGATGCACCCACTTAACGATCCAATGTCCCACATCCACACGCTCATCAACGATGATGATGCACCCACTTAACGATCAAATGTCCCAGATGGCTCGATGACACTTCGTCAATGATCGACTCATATTAGATCCGGGAGAGGATAATATGGTGGATGAGGGGCTCAATCCAACAGTTCCTATTGCAACTGGGATACGCTCCTGAATGGATGGTCGATGAGAAGCCTGGACAAACTGGGAAGAACATGTGACTAGAGGTGACTTGATCCAGGCTTCTGTGCGACTCCAGTTTTCTCACGAGCTGTTGAGATGCTCTAAAGGTTTGTAGGAAGGTTCCGTGGCTACATGCGCCTTCAAAAAGATCTGATACCCATCGATGGGGTCCTAATGGCCGGTGAAGCTCGAGGTACCTGGAAGTCAACTCAACAAGCGAGGGCCTTAGATGGCCCCTTCAGGACCTGGTACATGTGAAAAAATAATGACAGAGCTTTGGCTATCGGGTCTTGAACATTATTGGTGGATGGTTGATGGCTAGTGAGGTGGGATGGAGATGCTCTGGTTAAGGGCAGATGATGAAGCACAAACAAATCGGATCAAGGTAAATCCATGTGATATGGGTGAGAGAGAGGTATGAGAAAAAAGTTGGGGAAGGTGATGGAGGCAACATGGAGGCAAGACGGTGGCTGAAGATGACAGAACGAAGGCCAGAGCCTACTGCTTCGACGTACTCTACTGATTGGAATCTAAGCTAATTCTCAACGAAAAATATTAAATAAAAGACAACATGAAAATGTGGAAAGAAAATGATATCAGAAAAGGCAAGAAAACTAGCCTCAACAGAGCTCTAGTAACTTTGGAGATGCCTTCGCTGAAGGTAAGCTCAGAGCGAAGGGGATGTCACCATGGAGGCCCTCTCCACACCGTAAAACCACCTGCTACTCCTCCTGTCACTAGAAGCAATGGAGCTCAAGGGTATCTTTGGGTTATGGCACTCCAGGATGAGTCCAAGAACAAAATAGAAGAAGGTGTAGCTTATATACATGGTTAAGAAAAAGGGAAAGGGGATTGGGGTTTTCAGGCAAACAACCCAAAGAAAATGGATCAAAAGATACATTGTGAATAAGGGTGATTTGATCGACAAAAAATTTCAAAATATAATTTTTTTATTTATGTCGTATTTTAATTATGCTTTTTATTTATTTTTAGAAGATTATTAATTAGATGTTAATTTTTACATGTATATATAGGTTTACATGTATGTATTTTTATTTAATTTTATTTAATTTTATTTTTTATTAATGTATTTACATATTTTTAATATATTTTTTCATATTTTATTTGTTTACTTAAATAAATACTCACTTCTTCAACTTTTTTTAGCCCTAAAGGAAGGGGACACTTGTAGAAGCAGATAAATTCCTCATCAACGGTGTTAGTCATCGAATGAGTTGGCTAGTTGACCCACTTTTTAGAGTTTACTTGCGCAATCAGTTGCTTTTGGATATTGATAAGCATGATCCGAAGGCCTTCAGGTCAATTTTGAGAGGCATGCACTCCTTTGCCCAGATAATGGAGTTTTTGGCCATCGGAGATTCCATGCAAATATCAACTTCCTAGGTCGGCAAGATGAGCATTCCATCAGGTGATGGCTTTGCAGGATGTGAGAGGCGTGTCAACGAAGTTTGCATCAATTTTGATAGAGGGCGAGTGTTTAAGGAGCTATTTCCTTACTTGTCTGGTTAGGATTTAAGAAGTGATGAAATTTTCCTAATAGTCTTTGTTTTCATTTAGTACCCACTTAATGGTCTAGTGGTAGTACAATGTGTCTACTACACAAAAGACATGTTATGTTATGTGGAGCCATTGTAGAAGAAAATACCATAACAATATAGTCTGCCTTCTTGTGGATGAAGCCAAAAAACTGACGGAAGGCAATGTCTTTTGATATGCCCCTTTTGAAGACAATTAAACCCAAAGACAATGCCTTGCATTGATTATGAAAACATTCCGGTTTGAAAGGTTTATCAAAAGGTCGAGGTTTAACTTTGGGCTTCCAAGTTTTGATCATTTTTTCTCGAGCTTGATTTCCTATCGTGGAAAGTCGTTGAACTCGTCTTGTTCCTCTAAACATGTGAGTCTAGTTTACCAATATATTGATCCATAATCGCCACTCAAGAAAAGAAAATTCAAATTGCATACCCACAACTCGAGCCCAGATCAGGCTCGATAAGGAACTCGTGCTCGATAAGGGGCTCGACTCGAGCCTTCTCGAGCCCGAGCTAGCTCGACAAGGGGCTCGAGCTCATCGAGCCCGAGCCCGAAACAGCTCAGCTGGGCTCGAATGAGCCCGAGCCTAACTGGGCTTAGCGAGTCCGAGCCAGAGCCATGGGTTGGCTCAGCTCGTTGGGCTCGATAGCCAACCCTACTTCTTTAAATTCACAAGGAATAATGGTGTTCTATGTGATATATTTCTCACAATGAATGTATAACAACAATTATTCATTATCTTTTTCTCCAAATAGTTTCTAAATTTGGCAACAATTAATATGTAACATATAAGTTAACGAAAAAATCATTGTTATATGAACCTTTTAACAATGAATACGATATATGATATATGTTGCTAATTAATAGTAAAAGAGATGATTTGATAATTAGTAATGTTCGTTAGTATAGCTTTAACATTGGAAGATATGACAATGAATATTCAAACTTTTCAGTTCTCTTAGTCCAATTAATTTCTTTTAGAGTTCAAGAGAAAGATGATGATGAGAACGACGATGGCGGCATTAGGTCAGGGGTAGCCTTGCCATCAGTGGTCATTGGTTCAGCCGCTCCTGATGCTTCAATCGCCATCGTCTTATGTGCATTAAACACCATATCACCATATAATTAAGGGCACACAACATGTCGAGCCTTCCATGAGTCGACCGAGACAGATGATTTCGGAACATAAACATGTATCATTTGAATTCGTCAGATATGCGGTACAACAGACAATAGGGAAATGGTATCAAAATGGGCATTTCCATGAGAATGATAAAATAACAAGTAAACAAACAAGCAATTCTTAAAAGAATGCATATTTTATGAGAAAAAAAACTCATAAGCACCCCAAATATAAGAAGAAATACATTTACAGTGATGAACAAAAAATTTGAAACGACATTGAAAGGGGGAAATAAAGGAGACGTAGACTACATGTCATGGCATTCAACGATCAATGATAAAAAAGCATCGTCGTCTACAAGATCTTGAATCGCCAAGAACTACTTGCTCTCACCTCTGTTCCTGCCAGTCGATTTGCAAAGAACTCTAAAGTCTAGACCAAGTCACCGATGCATGCATGTATCTTTCCACTATTCTACTTCCTAGGGATGATGACTGAGAGGACAGGGATTACGATGACGACGACGAGTACCACCCCAAGTATGATGGCGATGCACATGCATCGTCTGGAGCTGCGCTGGATATCCTTGGCAACAACGAGCTCCTCGGTCCCTCGACGCACGAAGGAGCTCGCGTGAGCTACGTGGCTTTCGATGTCGTTGAGGTGCTGGCCTTGCGCTTCCACCAATGCTGCCATGTCCAGGAAGACCTGATGCAAATCCAACAAGTTCTTTTCCATCTCCTTCACCGCGTCATGCCTCTCCTGGATCTCGGAGATGGTGTCCATCACTTGCCCCCTTCCTTGTTCCTGCATTATTTATATTATTATCACCTAAATTCCTTCGAGCATTCTTTGACTCAAATGTATATATAAAATGAAATTTTAGATTCCAGTTTATAGTTAAAAATAAATTTAGGATGGGTTCCGTTACTGAATTTGATTCACTCTACAGGTACTCCAACTCGATGCAGATCCAAAATCGCCGATAATAATCTACACGGGGCAGGGTCATTGGAGGGGAAAGGTTAAGCCGTACATATTGGACTTATGCCGCGTAAAAAAATTGTAATTTTTCTATGGGAACCGATCGTCGACGGACCCCCTGCTACTGCAGGAGAAACCACAGCAGACCATCTCTTTGTTTCTCTATTACCCTTTTCTATTAAAGTAGCCAATCTTACGCTTGCGCCTCATAAAGATTATAGTTTCTTGATGACAACGGACAGGTCGTCCGCTCTGACAAAGGTGCAGTGGTGGCTGACAGAGTCTTGGTATCAATCGAGGCTCTTGGAGTTAGCAACGAGGTGAGTGAGCTCTGCCTCCTTGTGATGTTGTCGGTAGGGCTGGCTATCGAGCCCAACGAGCCGAGTCAGCTCCTGGTTCGAGTTCGAGCTCGATAAGCTCAACTAAGCTCGGGCTCGAGCTTGGGCTCATTTGAGCCCAACTGAGCTGGCTCGGGCTCAGGCTCGATGGGCGCGATCCCTTGTCGAGCTGGCTCGAGCTCGATAAAGCTCGAGCCGAGCCCCTTATCGAGACCGAGCTCCTTATCGAGCCCAAGCCGAGCTTGTTAAGGAAAATAAGTAGTCTTTGGTGGAAAAGTGCATTGTGGGGGTTTGGAATCAAGACCTGTTATTTTCAAGACTATGATCCTTACCAGTAATCCACTATCCAAGTTGTGTATAAAATCTCAATTATAGTATATATTGTAACATTATATTTGCTTATAAAAAAATTACTAATTTTCTAATGCGTAGACGGGCAAACGTGTGGGCGAGAATGTGATTTGAGAATTGGGTCATGACTCGTGACTCAAGAGAGGGTTAAAGTTGTATTATATATAAATATATAGATAATATGTGTGTATATATATATTCCTTATCGAGCCCCTTATTGAGTTATCGAGCCGAGCTAGGCTCGGCTCGTTAAGCTATCGAACTCAAAATTCTGGCTCAGGCTCGACTCCATAGCTTAATGAGTCAGGTTCACGAACCCTTATCGAGCCGAGCCCGAGCCTAGCTGATCGAGTCGTGACTCAATAGCCAACCCTAGTTGTCGGGATTGCGAGAGGCGATGACAAGTTCAGTATCGTCGATCTCCTGCAGGGGCCTCCGCTTCTAGTGTAATTACGAAAAGTTTCATGGTGAGGCTTCAAGCCGCAGACACTAATATTTAGAAAGAATTTTTACAAAATACACACGTAAACTTTCAATCTCACATAGTAATATCTACAACCACTAACAAAAAGATCCTTGTAAAACTCTTCATTTCACTGAAACGCACATCTAATAATGTGATAATAGATAATATAATTAAATTTAATATTTTCATATAAGTAATACTATACAATGCTTTACAAATAGGGTTGCAAACAAACATAGATATATGTACATAACCAGTAGCACATATGTTATATGTATTTTGATATGCATGTATGTATCTATTTTAAATTAGATACACATAGAAATATGGTTGCAAATAGACGGGTATACATATACATATAGGTGGTAAAATATTCTTGGTACCTTAAAATCTAGATAGATTATGGAATAAATATCTTACAAATATTAAAATTCGTGAACCATACCCTTAAATATGAATACAAATATGGAAAATGATAATCCTAATTCAAGTACAATATTTAAATTATATTATGAATAATAAATGTCTTCTAACATTTATAATCAGAAGAATATTTACAAACTTTGTAGTAACCAAACATTGCAAAATCCAAATTGCTAACTAAAAAACAAAATAATAAATAAAATCAAATAATATGTTTATTTAATATAGTTTGTAAATAATAAATATATTAAAGATATACAAAATTTTCATTCCGCATATAAAGTCTACAAAAATGTGTGTCCATGTGCAATTTTTAGATATATATCTACAAAAATTGATATATGTCAACACAATATATAACCATATCAGTTTAATTTCCAGTTTCTAAAAAACTAAAATATGTATCCATATCTATACGTGAAAAAATAAAAAAGAAAAATTTTTATTTATACCCATGCCATTGAAATAAAAAAATGCATATATGTGTCCGCTTAAAAATAGATGCGAGGGCAAATAGATACAGATATATCTGAATTTGATGATGTACAACATGTGCATGTTAACTGTTAATTATTGTATTTAGATGATATACTCAATTTTATTAATATATAAGGGGGTCAATTATATATAACATGAAAGTTTTATTTATTAAATAAAAATATTTAGATTATATAAGTTACTATATTCATGTATGTACATGAGTAAGGATTGGGATCACTCATCTTCTTTGCTCTTGTCTCAATCAGCTTCCATGGACATGTTGCAAAGTTCGTCGTCAATCTCTATGGCATTTTTGTTTCCCAACTACCTTGCGCTTTTCTTTGTCATCGTGGACGACGACGACGAGCTTCCATTATCTCTTGCAAAGATGTTTGTTGAGGATGATGATTGAATTAACGTGAGGGTGAAGGTGAAACACTAAGACGATCCGAGTCGATAACATAGAGTGATAGAAAAAGAGGGTGGCATTGAAAGAGAGGATGGGACACTATTCAAAGAGCTATATTGGTCGAAAAGCATAAGTTAATGTCTCTTTTGTCAGAAAAACTAACGGAGGGACTACATTATCATTGTCGTTCAACTTTAGGACCATTTTACTTTTTAACTTTTGGGACCACATTAAAAATGGGTTCTAAGTTCAGGGATTCTATTGTAATCTACTCCTATTTAGGTACGAAAGATATGCCAACGAATTTGAATTGTTTGTTGCGTTCGGGTATTTTTCTTGTAGTGGATGATGCATACAGATCCAATATATCCAATATATATATATATATTAAGCTGCGTCAATCCATTAATTTTTGCACGTCAATCCCATTTTTACCCTCAGCCTCTACCCTACATTCCAATTATGCCCCTCATGTGTCGGGCATCTTTCCCCTTCTGTCCTTCCCCTTTTCTGGGAATCCCATCCTATCCTTCTCACCGACAACTACCTCGCACCGCTGTCGCTCTCTCCATCTTCCAGCATCTTGCGATCTCTGTGTTGATCACCGTTGCATCCACCAGGCAGAGAGCCGCACCGAAAATCATGGCGATCTTAGTGTTGATCACCGCTACATCCACCAGGCGGAGATCGTCTCCACCTTCGACGAGGAGGACTACGCCAGCGCCGAATCGGACGACGACGATGAAACGGACGCCCTTGAGGATCACCGACGTTGCACCCACAAGCGACTGCTGCAGCGCGAGCAGGAGGATGCCGTTGCGACGTTGCTTTTGGAAGAGGATGAGGAGGATGAAGAGGAGAACGAGGAGGAGGATGAGTCCGAGTACGAGACTAGAATGATGATCAGATTGGTGGCATCACAATCGTGAATCCGGTGTTCCTTCCAAAGACGAAGCAGATTGTTTACGGATGGGGAGATCCGACGGTATCTAGAACAAATAATTTTAACATTCTAAACATTGTTATAATTGATCTGGTCTAGATGGAGGACATATGACTCACAGTTCTCGATAAAGTTCGAATGACATATAGGGGGTTATATAGATGAATATACATTATGATATTTTACAAAAAAAATAAAAAATTGCAAAAAAATGGGTGGGGTCACCCAGGTTGTTTGTTTACACTAATTACATTGTTTCATCTGTCTGATTTACATCAATTTTTTAATTTCATTATAAGTTTTTTTCATGATTTGTTATTAAATGATTTGTTCCACTTGAAAATTCACTAAACAAGTGAGATAGTAACATACGTCAAAATCAATGACAACATCACAGTTTGCTTCTTATTCTGAGTACAAATGATTTCGTGTGAAGATATGCAAGGAAGTACGGTAATATATATATATATATATATATATATATATATATATATATATATATATATATATGTGTGTGTGTGTGTGTGTGTGTGTATGTATATATATAGAGAGGAGTGATCCTATGAGAGCAAAAAGTTATGAGAGCATGAGAGGAATGATTCTGGACCACATGATTCTGTTTTCTCTCTCCTGGTCTTCTCTCTCATGGGTGAATCATGTGATCCAGAATAATCTCTCTCATGCTCTCACAACTTTTTTCTCTCATAGGATCACTCATCTCTCTCTCTCTCTATATATATATAGGGGTTGATGGGGCTACCCCCTGGGGCAGCCAACATGGCTGCCCCGTCCCATTTTGGGGAAAATTTTATTTTTTTGAAAAATATCATCATGTATATTCATCCCTATATCCCTCCTATATGCCATTCGAATTTCGTCAGAAACAGAGACTCCTACGGCCTCCATCCAGATAGAGTCGATTTAAAAAATCCTGCGACCGTTAAAAAAATGACGTCCGGATGGAGGCCGTAGGAGTCTCTGTTTCTGACGAAATTCGAATGACGTGTAGAAGGGATATAGGGATGAATATACATGATGATATTTTTCCAAAAAAAATAAAAAAAATTGTGAAAAATGGGGTGGGGGCAGCCATATTGGCTACCCCTAGGGGGCAGCCCCATTTTTCCCATATATATATATATATATATATATATATATATATATATATATATATATATAAGTTTGAGAATCTTCCTCCACCAACATAACCTTTCCAACCCACAACATTATCATTTATCTATAACTTAGATGATTCACCTTCCATCGTAACTTTGAACTTGTATTGATTCATATTATAAATATAACAAACTTAATGTCACCTTTTCCGTGCATAAGACATGAATTTTTGCAGATTGCATAAATTCTCTTCTGACTATTAGAATAGAAATCAAATGCAAACAATGATGGTTTCAAAATGTTTAAATGCTAATAAGATAATGACATGCTTACTCCTACCCGTGCAACGCACGGGTTCCCCACTAGTATACTTATATGTTGCAACTATTAAGGATTTTAGATAATTGTTGTTATTTTTTGTTCAAAATTTAGTGGTGATAGTAAATATTTTAAAAAATGGTAAAAAATAATTTAGTATTTTTACGTGGATCATTGCTAATGGTATAGCAATAAATACGACATTCGTTGCTAATTTCAATAATAAAAAATAATTTCTCAATGAATAATATCATCATTATGCATCTAACAACATAGGATATAGTAGTGGATATTTAAAAAGTATTACTATAGATCCATTTTCTTGTAGTGACATAGTTTGATAATTTTTACGTCCTTTTTCTTCTCCAAACTCCTCAGATATCTACCCCTACTCCATCATTTCCTTATTACATCCTTTATAACTAACACATCAACTCATCCACCTTCCTCATAAGCCCTCTTCTCAAACACATGCAAGAGATCACACGCTCTCGACAGTGTCGTCCCTAACATTTCATGGGCCCTAGGAAAAAGAATAAAAAGAGGCCCTTAAATTTTTTTTAATAAGAGCAAATTGTCCCTAGAGTGTTTACCATCAAGTATAAAATAAAACATTCTACTTTCGATGAACAATCGATCCTTATATAATCTCATTAAATTTTTGACTTTAGCACTGAGTTATTCATCGAAAATTCGAATTTACAGTAGGGATGAAAACATGTATGAATATATCTGCTTATTGTATTCGAAAAATTACCGGATACAGATATCTGTATCCGACTACTGATCAAATATGGATTGAATATGGATATGCGTTGTAAAAATTTTCCAAATATGTATGCAGATATGGTAATGGCTTAATATCCGGATCTAGATTCGGATATTCGAGTACAACATTTAAGATTGGTTTATATATTAGTTAATGTAATAATGCCACAACACTATGTTATTAAGCATTATATATTATATAATATAATATATTAATGGTCTTAATAAAGTTCCGTTTGTTTGAAAATGGGCACTAACAAAAGTTACGAATCCCTATCCCCTTTTGTTTCCGGTCAAGAACACATGTTACTTCGACACTGCCTCTTGTCATGATGCAACTTATTTATATTTCATTGTCATTTTTTAAAATTATTTTGAACTTTGGTAGAAATTCAATTCAAATTCGTATGTGGTCTTTGTTCTATCCGTATTCAGATTCTATGTTTATTGGATCCATATTTGGATTCACTCTTTATTTGATTCATATTCAGATTGGCTCTTTATTTGATCCACATTCGGGTCCGCTCTTTATTTGATTTGTACTCGGATTCGAATTCATATCAGTATTTTTAAGGTTATGATTTCCTTAATGCATATCCGAATCATATCCGTATCGGTATTCGATAGAGATAAAATGAATATGGATATAGAAATAGACATATATAATCCGTATCCTATCTATTTTCATCCCTAATTTATATGGGCTTATTTTTCTGTAAGTTTCATTGATAAATTCTATTTTATTCCTAACCTTAAAAATCAGATTACATGTAAACCTGAGCCCCTAAATTAATGGGCCATGGGCAATTGCACTTCAAAACAATGTCCAGGGACGGCCCTGGATCTCGATTGTCTCACCATATTAATATTGTCCTTGAAAGATGATTACTTAAGCGTGGAAGATTTCAGGCCAAAAATACGAGAACTCTCTATCCTTACAAAGAATTCTAGAGACTTCCCTACTAATGGGATTTCCATTATAGGCATCCTCATTGTCGATCTATTCAATGCTAGAATATAGCCTACTTGGGTATTTTTGTCTCCAAAGTTGGACCCGCTTCTCAAATTCAAGCCTCAAGTTGGCAAGCAAAACGATTTAGATTATTAGAAAAGAGATAGCCTGGCTGAATAGGAAGCTAAACAAGGAAAATAAATGTGGCTTATAGATAAGAAAATATTAGAATGAAGGTCCTACCTAGGGATAAACTCAAGTAAATAAATAGTCCCTCCTAAGGAGCCTTCGAAAAATAAGTGACAAAGTGGTTAGAGCTTGAGCCAAGTAGGTAGAGAAAAGAACATGGACCATTCCATCTATGTGAACAAAAAGAACTGGCCTCAATAAAAAGAATTGATCAGTGAGAGGGTCTCATGATTTCCTACATCAATCAATAAATCATGGCACTGCCTAAGGAGCCCAAAATTTTATGGTTTGTTTGAAGTATAGCTATTTCCCTGGTTGATGGCCATCAGTCTATGTTATTTTTAAAAAAGGATAAGAGTATTTAGGAATAATTTCCAATTGTTTTGTGGTACAATCAAAGTTCCCTACTTACAGATGCATGCCTTCTTTCCCACTTCTAAGACTAGACATCTCCACAACTAGTTTAAGATGTTAGGCATATCTACAAATGTATCGCTTCAAATATAGTTCAATATACGATAATCTCAAAGTGCAGAGTAGGTTAATTAGTGGAAAACTACTACTTGATAAAGTGGACTTAAACATTCTAGGTTGTCGTCAACTGATCCAGTTAGGCTTGCATCCAACATTATTATAAAGGCCGATATTCCTAAATAATAGCTCAGATCTTGGTCCGGGGCATGTAATCAATTAGTTCTTGATAAGGGTAAAAATATCCCAACAAATAATAGACAAGATAATTCATATGATTATTGAATACCCATTACCTTTTTCAAAATACAGCCAACTAATTATCTGGATATTACAAATTAGAAGATTAATTCTTTAACCATCCTAATTTCCTGTTGAGTCTCCCATAATTGGTATAAAAGACTTCAAATTCTTGTCTTCAAACTCCAGTATAACAAAACACTCTCTCCTTTGTCAAAAAAGAGTGAGATTCATGATTTTATTCCTTCCATAAGCACCTAGTAGAATCCAACAAAGTCGAAGAGGCGTGGGCAACATTGAGGGTAGGAGAAGACGAAACATCTTTGTGGGTGGATAAGTCTCATCCTTAAAGCATGTGTCAAATACTTTGGAGTGCTATATAATAAAATTGGTGATTTATCTTGTGTGCATAATTGGGTTGATTATTTCCATTGTTTGATGTTGCATGAACAACTTTCTTCTTTAATTATAGTGAAAAATAGATCGTTGTTGTCACAAGGTCAGAACAGTGCTACATATATCGATCTGTTCGGTGTTAGCTAACTAGTAGCTAACCAACCATCATGTGTAGAATGCTCTCAAGCATGCTCCAACTCTTCTTGAACTTGCACTTGCCTATGTATTAGCATTCCAACACAAGCACAAGATTGTACTCTAGATCACTTAAGAACACTCTCAAAAACACACTCAAGAATGCTCAAGAACACAACCAAATGGTCACACAAGCACCATAACAAAGCTTCTTCTTTTATAAGAAGGAGATGCTTGATCTCTAATGAGTGTGTCTACAAATGAGCTACTAACCCTCCTTATATACAAGATTTAAGACAACCCAAGGGAGTCCCATTATTACATCTATAATAATGATACATTAAGACAAAAGACTCTTCAAATCACATGACACCCCTTCACAATCCACAACAAATTTTCGTGTGCCTATCTCTTAGACACACATGTTGCCCTTTTATCTTCTTGCACGATCGATGACACATCAACAACCCAATAATCATCACACTTGTTGTCCAATGCCTTGTTGATGTAGTTTTGTTATAACTCGCCAAGTGCCACCGAACATTCAATCTTATGCCAAAATGAACCCGCAACCACTAAACCTTCATGTGGTATACCCCTCCTTAGCACTCTACACACTAAGGGTAAGTCCACTAAAACTTCACAACCGTGACTCCCAGAACAATCTCATATGTGTAAAACCGAGCATGCTTGCTTATGCTTGTTCTCAACACCTGCAATGCTCCATGCCTCTTCAAACTACCATACATCGCTATTAATTGTGTACCTTCGTGTATACGCCTGTGTGACAGTACCACATTGCTCCTCAATGCACGACGCTTCACTATATACCGCAATGCTCTGCTTGGAGGGAGTCAATGAAGGCAAACACATCACAGAAGCCTAACGATCATATAACATACGATCTTGGTCAGCTAGTCATACTAGTCGATAGGCAGCGTGAATTATTATTTTTTGATGAAACTGCATGGCATGGGAATGATTCACATGTCATTTCATCATGATCTCATAAGTATAAGTATTACCTCTTGAAGCAAGATAGTGATCTCATAGCCTTTAAAGGAAGAGGCCTCTTGAAGCATGATAATGATCTCATTAGGATACGATTCAGAACAAAGTGGTGAAAAATGATGGACAGAGGGCTCGATCCCAAGAGCTCCAACAAGCAGATTTATATGGGATTTTTGAGTTTTGGATGAAACTAAACAAAACTAACTCCAGAACTATGCTAAGAATTTAAATGTTAAGATAAAGGGACAAGAATTAAGGCCACACCTTGCTGTGAACCCAAGGAAGCTGGACCGCAAGACAGAGCTCTGATGGTGGGGTTGAATCACTTCCGTACCATTTCTCCAAGCCTCAGATCGATATGATCTTCCTCTTGTCACGGGGGAGATGCTCCAGAAATCAGATCATGACGGTTAAAGTGTGTTAAGGATTAAATTTGGAATGGAGCTCGGAGGGCCTTATTTATAGACAGAGTGAGAGGGGGTCTAAAGATTAGGGTTTCTAATCGATTAGGGCTTTGTATAAAGGATCGAAGGGATAAACGTGTATTAGGATGTAATTGGTCAAAGTTTACATATGAAATCAACTGAAAATGAGTGATGGATCAACTAAAAAAATGGGAAAAGATGGCATGTGATGTGTTTTAACAGGGTTGGTAGGCTGGTAGCCTAGGACAAAGAGTTGACCAGGGGTCAACAAAAAAGTGAGCCTCAATCGTCCACATCAGACCAAATGAGGACAAAACATGGAGAAGAACTTTATTAATTCAATAATAAAACAATAAATGATTTTATTTTTTAAAATTCAAAGCATAAAAAAATGCTTCTTATTTTTAAATTATTTTATAGGTATTTTATTTATGTTTACAACCTTATTTATTAGATGTTAATTTTTATAAACATATACATATGTATATTTAGCTATACTTTAGATATTTCCTTTTTGTTTTGTATTTTAAATTTTATTATCATACGTACATATTTTATATATTTATAATATAATTAAAGACATATTTACATATTGTTATTCTATTTTCCTAATTTTATTTGTAAACTTAAATAGATATAGGTATATACATCATATGTATAATACATCTATATATTTTATTCCATTGTTTATTTTAATAAAATTTTAATGGTTTTATTTTATACTTATATTTTTATATGTTTCAAATAATATTTACAAGTATTTAAAAATATAAGAATAGTAAAAATATAGAGTATAAATAAATGAATGAAATATGCAGGTATATAGTACAATCAGACCCCAAAAAGCTAACTTTTGGCTCTTTTTTCTATTTTAAATGAAATCGCTTTCATTAAATGGATATTTTAATTTTAATACAATGGATGTGAGCTTGATTATTTTTGAATTCATATGGAGAAGACATTGATATATGAATTTTTATTTACATCTTTTTCATTATATGTATCCCATGTTCATTGTGCCTTGTTTTTATGTGCAATTATTTTTATAATTTTTTTAATCTATTTTTATGTACAATTTTAATGTAGAAAATTTTATTATGTGAGGTGTGTAAAAAGAGGAATAAAATGGGGGTAAAAATAGCTATTTAAGTGTATAAAATTAGGGTTTTGTACACAGTATTTGGCCCTTATCTCCCCTACTTTATTCCTTGTTGATCAAGTCAATATTGACATGATCTCAGTGTTTAAGATCCAACAATATCTTTGATATATCCTTTCTTTTTCTTTTCTTCCCTTTATTCTTTTATTCTGAATTTAAAGTATACATTATTTACATGTTATTTATGTGAGTGGTATTTCTTGTAGATTAAAGGTATTTAGATACATTTTACTAGGGATTTAAAGGCAAAAATAACACATAAATGTGACAAAATAGAGATTCATCAGAGAATTGATCACCTTGATATCAACTTTAGATGATCGATCACTCCTTTTGCATGACCCATCGTATGCTGCAAATCTTGTTGATTTCTTTATAAATTCCAATAGCCTTATTTTCCTGGATTTCATAAAAGAAACCCTATATCCAAAATTAAAAGACATGTAATCCACTCTACCTCTCCACGTGCAAAGAAAAATATTCCAGGAGCATTTTTCTTAGTCTCTCTACTATTATTCGAGTTCTTCAATAAATATAAGAGAATAATTCTGAATAACTTCATGAAGAGAAGATATTAAGAAGTAAGGTTTGATCTCCTCCAATTCTTCGAGTATCATGTCATCAATCATGACATTTTTTTGTAAGCAACAACTTCAGTGATATTACCTTTTTGATATATTATTATTCACCTATACTAATTGAGATATTATTGCTTGTGCACATAACCCGATATTATCTAGAAATATTTCTATTGTAATTTATTATGATATCAATGTGCATAATTGTTGAGAAATTATATGATATTGTTGTGAAAAAAATACGAAAAGATTATTTCCGTATTCTTTATATAACCCTTACTATAGAAACTTTTAGTGTTAGATTCAAAAGTTTGCAGGTTGTTCTTAGATCTTCTAGTCGTATATAATGAAGTCAGAGGATATTCGAAGTTTGTCCATCCTTGACATTACCACAGTGTCAGGCCTTTGGAATTGACTTCGATTTTCGATCCGAAGTTGTAAAGCTAGTAAGCATTGTAAATGCTTGAGACATCTGTTTAATTATCTTGGGCCATAATAAAGCAGTTTGTTGTTCAGCTAATCAGAAATCTTTATTCAGGAAGACTTAGGTCATGGTCTCCACCTGATTATTTTTCCATAACACCTTGTGTATTATACTTGATTGTTTAATTGATTTCATTGTACTCAAGTCTTTATTCTACAAAATATTTTATTATACTATCGATTCAACTACCCGTCTCTTCTCTAGTTGCATCTCGATATTCAAGAACTCACAAGTGGTATCATAGCGGGTTTAGTGCTATGAAGTAAAGCATCATTAACAGACATGGAAGCTTCAATAAGCAACATATTCGAAAGTGAGTCCGTTATTAGGCCTCCTGCATTCGAAGGGACCGAATACAACTGCTAGAAGGTTGACATGCAAATATTCCTTGAATCTATCAATTATCATGTATGGAATATTATTGGGATCAAGTACACTAGGCTCAATCCTACTGAAGAAGATCCTCTATCTGGTGCAAACAAGAAGAAATCTATCACAACTTCAATTAGGGTGCACATAGATTAGAATGAATATGATTTTAGCTTGATTCGTGTCCAATCCAACGTCAACAGATTTTAACTTTTTCTAATCAAATCCATCTAAATCTTATCCAATCCGTCAGACTACGGATTGCATCATATTTTATATACAATATTCTTGATCAATAGTGTAGTCTCTCATGTTTGTACTTTATAGCAAACTAGCCCTTGACATTAGAATTATGTGTCAAATATTGATGAAGTTTGTGATTAATTCAGATTATCAAGCTATGTCAAAACCAAACCACTCCACAAAGCATCCTTTAAGTCCCTGCAATACATAATTAACTTACAAGAATAATAAAACATTTTGATTCAACGAAGAATTCAAGACAAAACCAACTTGAATGTAAAGTAACCAATATGACATTATGCTTATTATTTAGTGCTGACTTGAAATGAAATTTGTTTTCCAGATCATACCTATGGTAAAATATTTTTTTTGAATGAATCATATACACATGTAAATATAAAAAGGAAGAGAATTCAAGTAATGTTTATTCATTTTTGGATGGGTTTAGTATAATTGAATTTGTAGCTGATCCAGGATGGACAAGATTGCAGGTTGGAACAAGAAAAAAGTAAGAATCATAAAGGCCAAGAATAATAAATTAATGTACAATTGTACCGAATGTATTTCTTTTGACGAATATTAGATGAGTGGTTGTGCACTTAGGTCAGTTGGTACAAACAACATTGTACGAGATGACCTTCATTGTCGCAAAGGACAAGCAACAATGAGTCGCAAAAGTGGGTTGGCGACATTGAGAGGGTCACTGGTAGTATGGGAGTGTAACATTGTCAATCAAGAGTGAAATGAGAGGGAGATGGAACCGAGAGGGGAATAGAGAAGTACATCTACGATTCTACACATTACAAATATATTTTATTAATTTAGGGATTGACCATTTGGATATCAGCTCTCCCAAGCCACCTCCGCCCATGGCTCCTCCTCCTCCTCCTCCCACTCCCTGGCCTTCTCTGCCCTTTGCTCCTCCTCCCCTCTCAACATCTTCCGCCTCATGCTCCTCCTCCTTCCCCTTTCTCCAACACCTCCTCCTCGTTGGCGTGCACCCTTCCCTCCAGCCTCTCGTCCACCACCGGGTCATACCTCCCACTCCGCCAGCTTCCACGTTTCTCAATGAGGAAGAATACCATCCCCTCCTCTGTGTTTATCATCCCTGACACCATTTCAAACAGCAACATCCCATATATACATTTGCCTTCGTTGTGATTCACTCTTTTTTGATGTGTTGGAGGACTGTTCCCATGGACGAAGTTCCGTGCATCAACGAGTATGATGAAGAATGAGTCTGGAGGGTGTGAGGTGACAGAGGAGGGACCAGAGGATGGGTGGGGGGAGATAAGTTCAACTTGTTGATGACTAAAGTAACGGAGGGGCATAAGTGATAGAATAACGAGAAGTCAAGGGCACACATGATATTCCAAAAAAAAGAGAAGGATATAACTGATATTGGAATATCTTATGGGAGACAACCGATAAAATTCCAACAAATTAGTATTTCAATTAGTTCATCCATTTCCCATCTAGAATTAGATTATAAAACATGGTATGATTAGAACATTGCACGTGTGTTATGGTCGATACTTTTAAAATCATTAGATGAAAATAGTCCATATTTTTTTTAAAAAATATCATTAATTTTGACTGTTACATATAAAACTTCAAGGTAACCACTTTAGATATTCAAAAAAATGTTGACCAGGTAAAATTTGGCCAATTAAATGCAACCGAAACGCTGTATAAAAACATAATGTCAATCTAATAGGCGCTTAACCCTTTCATAGATTAAAAAATATATTAGAAATAATATTTAAGTCCAAGAATATATCCAAAAATGTCCCAAAAATCCTCCCCCTGTCCCAAAGATGTGGTAGAGGAAATCATATTGGACAAAGCGCTTGCCATGAAAGGGGCAACTAAAGAATATGAACATGAAGGAAAAGCAGTATGAACTCCACTTGAATTGCAAACGCCAAGCTATTAGGTATGAAGTCTTTGAGTGGCTAACACTAAGTTATGTTCAAAGGAGTCCAAGTTGGGCACCTTCTACCAATATACATCCGTGTTCTACGCTCATCATGATCTTGTCAAGGTGGATGGATATTATTGCTACCTTTGTTGTTGCTGCTAAGGATGAACCTTGGTTTCTATTTGAAGGTTATAGTGTTTTAGGGTTCGTATGCAAAAATAGGTAATCAGAGGTGCACATGGATCGGATTGGATCAGATTTTACCTTAATCCGTGTCCAATTCACACTCAACGGATTTTTGATCTTTCCAATCCAATACAATAAACGTGCAACTGCAATCCAATCAAATCTACCAGATTACATATTGTATCGGATCTTTTATTGCTCACCTATTGTCAATTCATAAGCTATGATTAAGTCTGTAGCATACTAAGTCTCGACATTTGAATCATGGTTCTAAGATTGAGAGTACAAATAAATGTAAAGAAAATGATAATTAATTTTTGGGAAAGAAAAACATATATGCTTGTTATGGATTTAGTACAAACACCCATTGTATACTTAAATATAAATAACTTACTTCTAATATGTAGAAATCGCATAAGCATCACGTTGACTTTGAATAAAATTTCAAGTTTGTTTATATCAAATAGGAAGTGCAACTAACCTGCTTGATTGCGTCATACAGGAGGGATGACCGTGCCAAGGGAGGTTTGGGATGAGGATTTTGCGTGACGTTGCGATGCGGGAAGGAGGCACCTCAAGTGCCTGGCTACGTGTGCTCAAGGAAGGTCTGGGATAGCCAAGGACAAGGTCTGGCTGAGCATGCACATGGTAGGTCTATCAACGTATGCGTTCATTTGTGGATGAGGAGGGTACGGTTGAGGACGAGGGTGGTAATCAGTTAGGGATGATGTCTGGTTGCATGCGCGTGAGGGAGGTCTGAGAGTGTTGAGGACAAGGTTTGGCTAGGTGTATTCGAGGGAGATCCGGTTGCACATGCGGCAACTGGGGACAAGGATGGTAGTTGGCGAAGATGTATGCAACCAAGGGTGGAGATGTGTGCAACATGGGTAGGAATTTTGTTTGGAATGACCCGAACAAGGTTTAAAGGTAGGTGTTATGTTTGTAAGAAGGGTGTTTTATTTGGAAAATTAAAATGACATGAAAGGTACCACAGATAGGTATAACCTTTTTTAAAATAAACAGCTGGGTAGGGTAGGGAGGTTTCTAGCAAGTAGGGTGGGACAAAGATTGAGTAGGAATGAATTAAACTATAAAGAGAGTGGCTTGGATATTTTCACATAGCTTTCAAATAAAATTAAATATATAATACACTCTCATGATCGCAAATGCTGAAACGTAGATTAACCACTCGATGGCTGATGCGTATCCCGATACCCATCGAGCGGCTCCCCTACATTACAGCAGGTGCTGTAACCGCTGAAGATCCGCTTACTCCCGGATATAAAAAGTGGGATCTCTCACACAAACAAGGCCCTAAAATCTAAGAAAGCTAATCGAAGCTATATTAAGCAAAAGCTTTTGCTTTTTTTCCCCCAACTAGTATATGTTTCATTTCCTCAAATAACTTCTTAATTAGTAAAACTTGATCAGATAGATCCAACAATAAAAGGAGTCCAAGAGAGATGTATAGGTTACGCACCTGAATTGCCTTCTGCAAGAACGTCTCGCTCTCTCCGGACGATATGAGTCGTTCGATCGTCTCCTCATCTGCCTGCTGCCCGGTGACCGTCAAGTATCTCCTCTGGATGGTCTCCTTATACTCCATGGAGATCCGATTCCTTAGCGTCTGAAAATCATCCATGATATCCTTCAGCTTCTTCCCCAGCCCTGTCACCACTGACGTCCGTGTGCGGTCAGCGGACGATCCGGGCCCGCACCCGGGCAACTTCCGGTGGGACGCATTCGACTGGTGCAGCTCCTCCAGCTTCCCCTTCACCAGCTTGGCCCTGCGGAGGACCTGCTCCACGTCACGGTCCATCTGAGCCCGAGAGGCCTTGACCGCCTTTGTACTGTGGGCGGTCTTGGTTTCCTCATTGGACTCCTGGAGGTGCTTGCGGAGCCTCTCTAGCTCCGTAAGATCCTCCTTGATGGCCTCCACCTCGGCGAAGAAGGCGTCGAGGTTGGCAGGGGGGCAGGACGTGCCGCTTTCGATCTCGATGTCGATCTCGACCTGGCGTTTGAGGTCGGTGTACTTCTTGAAGGAGGTGGAGGAGAAGAGGTCGTTCATGGTTGGAGGAGAAGAGGTCGAGATTGGCGAGCAGAGAAACGGGTTCTGAGATGCCAGTATCGATTATTGTTGTTGATTCCATGGCTGTTGCGGTGTAAATTTTGTGGTGGGCACGTTGGAAGAACATGGGTGCATGGCTCCGGTTACTGCTTTAATCAATTCATTTATAAAAATATTAATCACTGATAGGAGGGAAAGTAATTTTAATTGGTTTTTCTGGAACTTTGGCTTGAAAATTCTTTTAGGAACTGTCACAACAGTGACTTGCAAATTTGAAGTCATGTAGGTGACGTATCTGAGTACTTAACTCCTCCTCGAAAGGAAGTATACCATATACAGGCCAGGGGTCCTCCCCCTTCTAATGTACACCCCTCTCCCTCGCTTTTCTCCGCTCCACTTCTTCCCCCCTCCTCCCACCATGGGCTGTAATGGCTATGGAGTATGGATCCTCCCTAAGACACCTATCTCACAACTGATCTGCCCTTAAGAACCCCCCTACGAATGCCAACCCAAGTATACCAAAATTGTATCTTCACCTTGCCTGATGAGTATGGGCCGGGCCCTATAGGGCCTATGCCAAACCCCAGTTATTTTTGTGGGTTTTGAGCCAGACCTAGATCCACTATTTTTATTTTTTGAGAGCCCAAGCTTGGTCCAATTATTGTGGGTCAGGCCTGGATCGGGCCGACCCATTAAATATTAGATATCAATTAAGCTTGGATCGACCTAATTTTAGTGGGCATGAGCTGAGCCGACCCATGTGTTTGTACAATTTCCATTCGTACACAACCCATCGGTTGTTGTTTTTTATTGTCAATTTTGTTATGAGTTGTGGTTTTATAAGTTCTTATCTCTTTATTGTTGGATATTCCTTGTGTTTTCCAAGAATTTGGTCACACCATATCCGTGTTATCTAATGGAAAGAGTTTCATAGAAATATTAAAGAAACACAGGAAAATATGATCATGAACCGGGCAAGAAGCAATGGTTAAGAACCAAGCAAGCAACAATGGTTAAGAAAGACTTCGCCAACCTTTTGCCCCGCAATATAATTATGTTTTACAGTAATTGCATTTGCACTACATGTTTCCAAATCCATGATGTTCCACATTTCTTCGCAGGCACACCCAAATCAAATTCTGAATCTTTTTTCGATGGTACCATTGGGGGATTCTCTTCCAATCCAGGATGAATATGTAGGTCTTGAATCTCTTGATTGGTGTTCGACATCTAAAATTATAAACTATGTTAGATTACTAGATTGATGGTCTTCTTGGATGTATATTTGACTAATGAAGTTGAGTTAATAATATCATAGATTTAATATGGCTAAATAACATTAGTGTTAACAATCTACTATAAATCAAATATAGGCTATAATCACATCATCAAACATATCCAATAATGTTACTAAGGAAAGAAATTGGAAAAGATTAAAAAAATAAAAAAACCCCAAAAATGAACCCCCTAGGAGTAGCTTGTTGAAAGAGAGAGGAATGGGTGGGTAGCGCTCCACACGGTAAAAGTTGTTGTCTATTGCTGCTCCACACTGCGACGACAACTAAGGAAGGGTGGTGAGAAGGGCAAGCAACCAGTGTTGGTGGCAGACATGGTAGCTAGGCTATGATGAATCGTTAAATAGTTAAGATAATTATCACTCATTGTAATACGACCAATCAGGTCTCAGTCAGAACCACATTAAAATAATCTCGATGAAGAGAATATGGCTTAAATTTATATATTTTCTAGGCAAGTCTATCGAACACAACACGTGCAATTATATAACTTAATCTAGGTGTTAAATATTTATTTTAGCAATTTAGTAGTGATCTGGGTCAAGCAATAATATTCAATGAATGCATGATAATTTTTAAAAGGTTTTTATGAAAATGTATTACATGAACAATAAAGATGCTAATGAAACATTAAATATACACTGCACCAATATACAAGGAATTTTCTCATTGAATAATAAATAACTTGATTAATTAATTCAAAATTCAATGAAATAGATAAAATTAGTTATAAGTACTAATTGATCCAACTAGGCAATATGTGATCGTTAAACAACTGACATGACCACTATTTCAACAAATTTCTCAAGTGCGAATCTAATCAAGATATCAATTAAGTAAGGATGTATTTAAGAGACTTAATTAGATTTGGGAAGATTTAATGCAAATCAAGAAGCTTAATAGATATCAAACACATAGAAGGTCAATTTTAAACTTAATCTTAAAGCTAAATAGACAATTCATACACTCTAAAATTTAATGGGTGAAGGATGGGTACAATCAACAAATAAAATGCACCAAAATAAAGAACAAATTATTTTCTTTAAAATGACACGGATTTCATTAAATTTTAGTAAAAGGTTCATAAGTTATTCACTAATTAATACATGGGCATAAATGTAATAAAAATAAATATTTTTTATTACAAACAGGTCTCTGAATGGAGTAAAATGCAAATACACAAAACCATCAAGATATAAATATAAATTACACAGAGTGGAAGGGCTTACTATAATTTAGGCAAAGCGGCGGGACACACCTGAAATTTATCCTCGCGTACGTGTTGCACGTGATGGCTAGGCTTGGAAGGCGAATGAGGCTCGGGCTACGTGGAGGTGTGTCACACTTCGGAAGCGATTTGGCTGGACCGAGGCAGAGACCTGAAGCGTTGCTTCAGGCCTGATGTCGTAGATGATGCAGAACTATTGGATTGCGCCCGACTAGGCCTGATCCAATAGCTACTACATTGTCTCCTTTACGAGCTCCTCCGTGTGCGACAGAGGATAGGTGGAGCTCTGATGAAGTATATCTCCCTCCTCTGCGCTCTTCTGTTGCTGCTGAAGTGTGACGCCTGCAGATTCAGGTTACCCGTTTATACTATACTCACAATATTATATTAGATATCGATCACATTAGGATATTGAAATTTAGAGAAAAAACTTCTTGTTTCAAAATGACATTCGCAATTATTGTAAACAACTTCAAAACCATCAACAAGTATGTCACCAATTCACATTTCATTAATTTTCATGTATAGTTACATGTAACAAAAGAAGCCGACAATTTGTACTTGTATTCCAAAATATAGATGAGAAAGAAGACATTTACATTATCTTGAACAAAATCTAAACAAGTGTACCGTAAATAGAAACTATGAAACTCAGCGCCTAGCTGTCAGTCTACTGCGATGTAGGCACATTGCCTGCCATACATGATAGGAACAAGAGAATGTCAATAATTATTGAATACAATTTAGCATACTAAAAAATTCGACCTATTTATTTTCTCATTGTTTTGTACATTCTCTTGCAAAAAAATACAGAAAAATTAGCAAAAATCTATAAAAAAATATCTAAAATAAAGAAAAATATTAAACATTTTATTATTTTTTGAATTTTAGTTATATTTATATATATAATTATAAAACTTGATATATAATGTATGTACCTTCTAATACTTATATATTATTTATTATTATTAGTCTTACTTGGAAATATATATATTATATTTAAAACCTTCGAAAAAGGATTGTCGTTTAAATATATCTATATTTTATTATATACCTCATATATCATTTATATTATCAGTATTATTATGTATACTATGTATTAAAATCGAAAAATAAATAAATTTTGCAACAAAAAAAATAAATTAAAAATAAAAAATAAACAATTAAAATTCTATAAAAATTGAATATAAATAAAACCCTATAAATATAAAAAGGATAAAATATGCAAAAAATAATAAATATTTTTACTTATTATTAATTATTTGCTCTCAGTGGTTCGATAACTACACTTATGTCTATACACATCTTTTTTAGGGTATAATAAATTTCACCCCACATTTTACTCATTGCTTAATCAATATGGTGGGTTTATTGTTAATCTCTTGATTGAGATACGTGTTGAAAGACAAGAGAGGTTTGTTACAACAATTATCGAATCCGACTTGTCAGACACTGCATGCTCCTCTAAGAAAGGACATTAGGCACCTATGCTCGATTTTCAGCTAATCAACCATGCAGTTAAGAGATTGAGGCGGAAAGAGATCCCTTTATTCAAAGTCTTGTGGTGGAGTAAAGATATCAAGGAAGCGACGTGGGAGCTTGAGAGGATATGAGGGACAAGTATGCTCATTTATTTGCAGGTGTGGAATTGAAATCGTAGTCAAATTTCAATTGAGATTTTTATGGGTTTCACTCTCTTTGAGGTTTTTATGGGTTCCATCCACTTTGAGATTTTTTATACGTTAAGGTTGGGATTAGAGATCAGTTAGGATTATACTAAGTCTCGGGGATGAGACTTCCTTTGAGATTTTTATGATGTGGGACCCCTCATAGTGGGACCCGAACTTGTTTGTAAAAACTGCTAAAAATATAAATAAGCACTCCATCACATAGTTCCCGTCGAGATCTTTCCAATGAGTCCAAGAACGCAAAATGCCAAGGTCGAGAGCCCGAGTTACAACCATTTTAGCAAGACCAGGACCAGGTCAAATTCAGATCCGAACCTGGATCCAAATCCTGGTTGGACCCCATAAAAAACAAACCCCTCTCTTCCAAAACGTCTTAATTCAAGAGAAGTACCCTTCCTCCTCCCTCCCCCTCACCGTAGCAAAGCCATATTTCTCTGGAGTGCGTTGGATTAGCGATCTGAAGCCATCAATGCGTAGAGAAGGTCAAGGTCATCCTCGTGCATGAGTCCACATAAACAATATAGCGTCAAGCGAACCGTTCTCTACAAAGTCAGAGAAACCGAGGTCATGGATTTTTTATGTACATTGTCCCCTTCCCTCTTGTTGTGATTTCTGCATGTTTTTATCAAACTTGTATGCTTGAAACTCCGTAGAACCGTAGGAATTCTCACCGCATGTTTGAGGTGAGTATTATTGTTGTTATTGCGGAGGTTTCTATCTCAGATATTATGCATGGAGAATTAATGATAATGTGGTGAGTTCCTGACTAGAGGCCAGGTTTCTAATTTGGATCCTATTCAGATTCTCTTGAGAAGCCCGATTTCTCATCTTACTAAGAAGGTTTTGCTCACATATGTTGGACATTCTGATGTACGAGTTGAACATGCTTCACCATACAGCTTTGATGACGGTGGGTCTCTTACTGAATTGATCTCATTTTCTGAAAGTTTAGGGGAGGATTTCCTAAACCTGAAATTTTATAGAGAAACTAAGCAAAGTATGATTGTCAAAAATCATGGGATTTGAGGGAATTCTGGGCATGACAAAGTTGGCTATCATAGCATTTGGACACGAGCATACCCATGGGTCTTCATTTGAAGATTAGTGGTCACGCAGATTCGTACTCGGTTTTTTAATGATACTAAGATTGTAAATAATAGCCAAGAAATGGCACCTTCTTAGATGAAATATTTTTTGTTGTGCTATTTATCATTTAGATTAATTATCCAACATATTGTCGTTGATTTGCCAAGTTGCAGTTGACGTGCATTTTCCATGTAGGTTTTAGTGTACTTTGAATTTCTACTAACATGCAGTTCCACTCATAGAATCTTCCATGGATTTAGTGATAGCTTGAGATGTGTAAACGTCAGATGGCTTGGAAAATAAGTGGGAGGCGAGATTAAGATCTATGTAGCTTGACCAAGCAAAGAAAGGGGGGCATTTCTCTACTCTAGTTTTCATTAGTTGACAACTGAATCATATCTTCATATACTGATATTTTCTTTCTCAGAACCTCTCAAATATAAACATTGAAAGGGATTACATCGAAATAGGAGACAAGCGGGCAACAAGCTGCACCGCTAGTCCTTTCTGAATTGCAAAACCAATCCTTCTAAACACTACATCCATAAATTTAGTAACCATCACATCACTCAAAGAAAAACATTGAATGGCATGTTCAGTATTTTGATAACCAGCCAGTGACATCATTGGCATTATGAACTTACACAGCGAATGAATTCAGGACTTCAAGGAAAATAGAGGTGAACTATGAGTGATTTAAGAAGCAATGCGAATGTCATTGGGCAATTGAGGGTTGGAAGTTGAGCAGCAAAAGTTGAGAAGGTGAATAGTAGAATGCTTTAGAAATGGAGGAAGGAAATGGGGAAGAAAATTAGGTGAGGTGACCAATGCCCACTTTGTATGACGTGCATGGAAAGTCATAGGAATTGCTTTCTGGGGCTGTGGTGATACAGACTGAGATGCACTTTACCGGGGCAAAAACCTTTTTACTGGAAATGTGTTATGGTTGACATGTGAAATTTGCTTCTCTAATTATGACAGGGTGTTGCTTGTTTCAGTCAGCTTGTGCCCCTGGATATTAGTTCAAAATAAAGATGAGAAAAACATCAAGAGTTTGGTGCAAACGGTTATGCACATCAGAACAATCCCTTTATTATGGTGATGGATATTGATTATCAACTTGATATACTTGGTTGATTTGTCAACTTGTTGTACCGTGAACATACATAAAATAAAATCAAGTATATTTATGCTATGCAACTGAATTTATCAACATCTTCTCCTTTAGGTTGTCTATTTATAATATGATACAGTTCTGCATAGTCTGTCAAGTACTCTGCCAAGATTACTTATCTGTAAAGTACACCTATGTTCTGCGGACGCTTTTCCTGTTGGATTCTTGTCCATGTCATGGTGATTTGGTCTTAAGTGACATGTGGGTAGATGAAGTAGACACCGTAAGGGATTGGGCATGCACCCTTAGGGTCTCGGGTAGAAGCTTCGATGACCGCGATTCTAAATGCTACTACATAATTGCGACGGTTAGAGGGCATGTTGCTTGGCACACTGAGGTACTAATCTGATGGTATTCGGCCTCAAAACTTGTGTGCCTTTGGTCCGGTACTTGACAGCAGGTCAAGTAGTCACGGTGGGTGGTCTATCGCTTCATTTTTTAACTTAGAGTTAACACTCGTGTATTGGAAGGTGTCGGCCACATTGGTGAGTATTCCGGGTGGGAGCACTAAGCGGGGAGTCCCGGGAAATGTGGTTTAATTCAGTTGGGAATAAAATACAAGTTTTATGTGCATGAGGAGGATTAGGATGATCATGGTGATTTCGACTATGGTATATGATCTAAGTAAATGGTGCCTTGACTCGTGCTCTACGCCACTGTAGACTCTTACATGTGAGTAATAGACTTAGGTGATTCATGATAATTTGTGGGTTGGAAGTTAATTTGGGGATCACAAGACACAGTTTAATAAGTGAAGCTAAGTGTACGTGTTGGGAAATTAGTTAGGATGCATTGTACCCCGTCACATGCCTACGGAGGCACTCCAACCATAAGGCATTCCCATTGTCTTAGAGTTATAGTGTGAGGTCTCCTGTAGACCAAGACCACATACTATCCAGGAATATTGAGTTATTCAGATTAAATGAGAATGATTAGAATTTATTTCTTTGTGAGGATGATTTTCCTAGTAGTTTCTTTTGCACACTTCATATACTTTAGCTGTTGAAAATTTTATATCGTATTGGACAGTGTTGCTCATAACGTTCCCGTGTGTTGGATCCGTAGGTTCTAAGAAGCGGCTGCAGCAGTGAGCGGCTTAGAATTACTTCTTTTTATGCATCTACATGGTCTACTTGTGATATGATACTTGTAGCTAGTTTTTGCATGTAGTTTTACTACTTACTTTATTTGTATAATTTTGAGAGTCCTGATATGTACAATATATGTTTGGACATTTTTTGAATGCATACAAATGATATGTTTTGTGCACATGCATTGGATTGTAATGTAAATGAATGATGGATATGAAGTGAATGGAAAGTTAACTCCAGTCTTTTATGCTATTTTATCCTGATTATATTTATATCATGTGTCTCGAATGTGGAAATGCATGTACGTGGAATTGGTTTGCTGAGTTGCTGAATCCTAGGGGGATGAGCGTGACAACAACCAATAAGAGAGTCTTCTCTTCTCTCTTCACTTTAACTTTAAAGACAACAAGTGGCTCTCTTTGTGGAATTGAGTTAATTGTATAGAGAGAGGCAAATCCCTTCTTTTATACCAGTGTGGATGACCATGAAGAGTCCAACTCTTCTTGGGCACTTCCTCAATGTGGGCCACTTATTTTACTTGGATGGCTGAGATGAAATCCTTTATCAAGTTGACAACTAATTTTTTTTAGAGTAGTCTCCAAAATAAAATCTCTAGATATGGAACCCAACTCGATATCGGATGGCCACATGGCATGCATATTGAATGGTGACATGACATCCAAAGTGGACATCCACATGGCATTCATGGTGGAAATCCACATGTCTTTATCAATTCCATTAAGAACTTGATATTTAGCTTAATTATCTCTCGATTAATATCAATTGAAATTGAATTACAAATAACAATATTTGAAGATTTATAAAAATATTTCCCCAACATATGAATCCAATTCTTTAGTCTGGAATAAATGTGACTCCAATATATAATTATGTGAATCACATGCAAATGTCTTGAATATATTTATAAATCATATAAATAAAATTATTAATTATTATTTATTTATGTTTATATTATTTAATAGCCAATATCTGAATCATATACACGTATTCTCATATACATGATAATAACAATTATTATCTTGATATCGATATCTCAATGTACAAGTCTTCATCAAATTAGGAAGCATGAGCAGCATTTATGAATACTTGGAGACAAGTTCAGGGAGATTATAGTATACATGTATAGTTACTTAAAAATTGGATATCCATCCATTTTCATAGTTTAAAACACTTTGGAAATTTTCACGCAGATACTTTTTAGATTTCCACACCATTTGGATTTATTTCCAACCATTTCTATTTCCATTTTTAACATTTGGATCTAGAAATGGACACAAGAAATGTATAATGTAAATGGGTTCCATATCCATTTTCATTTCCATTTCCAACATTTGGATCCAAAAATACAAACTAGAAATGTGTGCTAGAAATGGGTTATATTATGTAAGATTTAATCCAATTAATTATCAATCATTAAACCACAAAATGAATTTACTAAAATCCATATGTTTTCATTACTTTGTTGATATGGAAGCGTCATGGCATATAATCTATTATCATTGTATCAATCCACAAGATTCCCAATACTCAAACATTCTACATATTAGAAGATTTTGCTCATACTTGAGGTTTAAACCCTTGGTTGACTATCTTCTTCGAGGTTATATCAATATATTTCTCAATCGATCATTGGACAACAGTATCAATCATATACTTTCCAAAAGCATAATTAATATTTTTGAATTCTTGTCTTGTTTTATAAACAAAACGACTATGCATGGAACTCGATATGACCTCAATATTCATGAGTGAACTCGAATTCCAAGTTCAAAGTATATGAACTTGTATGAATCTTTTGAGAGATCATACACCTCACATCTCCTCATATGCACACCAACGCATTGGTATATAAACCTTGCATAGGTCATCAACCTAATGATCTTCCAAATTCATGCATGAAATATAGATGTATATTTGTCTCTGATCAAAGGATGTGCATGTTCATAACAATACCTAATATAGATGTATCTGTCTTTGAAGTATAGGGTTCATGTCTTTAGTGTATCAATATGTCAAACGAACAATTTGACTTAACTAATCCCATTCATATGCATTTGTATTCCTATGCCGATGACCAACATCAAGAGATAAGTCAGAAATCAATCTTTAGATCTATGACCATCCATCCTCTATGAGCTAACTTTCTAAATCAATAGTTATATGATGTCAAGATGGCCATGATAGATTATCTTATTCGTACTAAAAGACCTTAATAAAGTACAACAAATATTCAACTAAGTTGAAAAATTAAATAACTTTTATTTCATTAACAAGTCGCCAAAGGCTTACAACTCAAATAAGTCTAAAAAGATCATGTAGGGAGTATAGCTTATTCAACACACAATCAACTGAGTTGTATAATCTTTACTTGCAAAATCTCAAAATATTAAATTAGACTTTTTCACTTAATGAATCACAAATTCTTAATAGTCTCACCATTCCTTTGATTATTTATGTTATGTCATATGAGCAAAACATGCAAAAGATGGATGCTTTTCTCTTTTGCTCTTATTTATGAAGTAATGCTCACGAATAACTAATTTAATTCTACAATGTGATCTAGGAGCTCCCTTGCACATAGTATTCACTCAATGGAACTTTACCTTTTAGTTGGATGCCTTCATCCTTTTAGCTCCTTATTACTCTTCGTTTATTTTTTGGACATTTCTAGTACCAACATTCATTCAGTGAAGACATCTTATGACGACATGAAGCATCAATTCTTATGGTTACCTTCAATACTAATCACATAAAAAACTTGATATGCGCTCACATGGTCAAGTACATGTCGATAATCTCAACTTGTATCCATGAACATGCGAAAATAAGTTCAGTAAAAAATATGTGCAACCACAGAGAAGCAAACCCTTAAGTTACCAAGAGTCGAAACCATAAAGGAACAAATATATACGAAGTTATGCCATGCAAACATGCAAAACCTGAATAAGAATGAACAATGATCGGGCGCACAACGAAGACTCGTAGAACAAATCAAAAACTGCATCAAAACTTTCTGTAGATCCAAAGCGTTGAATATCATAACCTCTTACATACCATGTACCAATCGACAAGTGTGCACGCGCGTGCACACACGCAAAAGCGTTAGCACATAAGAACCAAAGAATGCATTCCAGCGAGTTGTCATTAAAGATATGATTTTGTTCAAACAAACCTGTATCCAAATCTGACTCTATAACATTATTTATTCAATGGCAACAAATATGAGAGCATCTACCCACCTCGAATGCTACTGACATAGTCGTAAAAGCTTTTCCTTGGTAGCAGATCAATGAATAAATTGGCAGCAGTATCACAAGCCATCATATTTACATGAATGAACGAATTATTATCTTGGCCAGAGGGAGGATGCACACTGCGAAATGCATAATGCAGAAATCTGCAACCTACATGTCACAACACAGTAGCCTTCTTCGACCAGTACTGCTGGAACCTTTGCCTTGCATACTCCTTGTAATCGAAATCGATTTCATTGACATGAGTCTGCAAACAAAGTTGTAGAATGATAACCATAGGCAGAGGATCAACTATGGGTTGAAGATGACTGATGTAAACTTACTGAGATTATCCCCCACAGGCCCCAAAGTAGATGACTTGCCATTGCGTACTTTTCAATGTCATGAATTAGACCATCAACTTCGGAGCAGCTGGGTTCTTTGTCTGCAAAGAGAAACCCACTTGAACTACAAGCGATAGTTTGAGGATATATAAATGCCTCTAAATTATATCAAAGTTTTCATAACCTTTAAAGACATTTGAAAATCAGAAAGTAGACGAGGAAGAAGAGGAGAAGTGAGAAGGGTCTGCACATTGGGCTGCTCGAAGGGGGTATTTGACCTCAACTGCTCGCCCTAAGGCGAGAGCCGATCCTTATGGCCCGAAGGCATTGGCAAATTAAATGTGCAAATAGGTAATAGGAAAAAAAATCAAAAGCAATAAGGTACTAAGTGCATAATAAAATACTGAGCATTGACGTCATCTCCAATGTTACTCATGAGACTCGATGAAGTTCGCTTTGCATTTTTCATTGACCTTCCTTGGAACCACTTCACTATGTGAAAATTTTGGGGTCTAAATGAATTTGATGAAAAATGTAACCAATTCCTAAAATATCATAACCAACTTCACAATAAACTCGATCGTCTTCCTCCACCGCTTCACAGTTTGGACCATGGATTTCAGGTTGTTAACTTAGATCTAATTAGGCCCATGCCCAAAAATTTTCAAATTTGCTACAGCAATCCAGGTCTGTACTAGGCCATAATAGATGATTGAAAGATCTGATTGTTTTACACTGGTTGATGACTACCTAACACAACCCTCTTCATTTACTTGGGCTTGGGACCGGCTACGACTGAGTTACCGACCATAACTGAGTTAGGTCATAATAGATGGTACCAAAACTAAAACATGACTCTTCAATAACTTGATTATACAAGGGCAACTCTGGCTGAATATTTTATGTAATGTGAACGATATACTTTACTAATTTATGATAATCTATCCAAACAGACACAAGCTTATCGTTAAATGTCTCTTCTATCAAGAAGACCCCTGGACATGAAGCTTATCCGAAAGATGTTTTTTATTTGCATTCACGTCTTTTAGAAAGAGCCGTTAAATTAGTTTCTAAGTTATGAGAAGGAAGTATGACATCTTTACCAATAGTTGAAACTCAAACCGGAGACATTTCAGCTTATATTCCTATTGATGTTATTTCCATTGCAGATGGACAAATATTCCTATCTGTCGATCTACTCAATAATGGAATACGGCATGCTATCAATGTTGTTATTTCTGTCTCCAGAGTAGGATCCGCCGCTCATAATAAAGCAATGAAACAAGTAGCCGGTAAATTAAAATTGGATTTAGCTCAATTTGCGGAGTTAGAAGTCTTTGCACAATTTGCTTCTGATCTTGATAAGTCCCATCCATGGCCATCTGGTCAAATTGGGGGAAGTTGTAGGTATTATAGCGGGCCAATCAATTGGAGAATCATGTACTCAATTAATGTTAAGATTTTTTCATACCGGTGGGTGGTACTGCTAACCATGTACGAGCTCCCTGTAATGGGAAAATAAAATTCAATAAGGATTTGGTTCATCCCACACGTGCTCGTCATGGGCATCCTGCTTTTCTATGTTCTATAGACATATATGTAACTATTGAAAGTCATCATATCATAGATAATGCGAATATTCCACCAAAAGGGACACTGTCTAAAAGTACAAAATCGTCAAAATTAATTGAAGAGACTACAATTGCCATGGCAAATTTAAAAGCATGCAGTTGTAACTTCCTAAAAGTTGTCTACAAGGATAATAAGAAAAGGTTGCAAATGACCGATACGATCTAAGCATGGAATAAAATAGCATACCTCGAGGCTCGAAAACAATCGAGGCGATCCAAGGTGGAGGGATTCCGCCTCGAGGCCAGCAATTCAGAGTTCCTCGAGCGAGACGTGCCCCATTAGGCAGAGGCATATGTGAGGTAGAGAAAGGTGAAGCAAGGCATACGCCTTGCCTGTAAAGGCACTTAGGAGCCCAGAAAGACTGTTTCAACATAAAAAACAACAAAAACTACAGCATTTAGTCTTCTCACCCTAACTAGAAAAATGGTGTGACATTATGTACAATTCCTATCCGTGATACGATGACGACATAAATGGAATAGCTCTTTCGAAATGCCAAGGGAAATGCCTTGACGTGGTGGAAGTCATATGTTCGATCCTGATTATCCCTAAATCCAAACCCAATGTGAGGTTTTCTATTTTATTTTGCCGCATGCACCCAATATGCTAACTTGGGCCCTTTTTTCCATGCAAACCCAATTTCTTAAGTCAAAATAATAAGCCTTTGCCTCTGTCAGCCCTCACCCTTGCTAGACTTGGAAGCATCTTTCAGTATTGTCGATCAATGCCCCCCCCCCCCCCCCCCATACTGCAAAACTTGCATGGAGTCTAAAAGCTGTCACCCTCACTCTTATTTCCTTCACCTCAGTTGTTTGCCCCTTCTGTTGCAATAAGCTTGTAGCATGCATGTTTTTATTTTACATTTTTTATGCTTGTCCTCTGAGATTTTGTGATTACAGTTATGTCACTGGCTGTTTGTAATCACTTGTGCCCCTATTATAGAAAGTGATAATGTGTAAGTGTGGTCAGAGATACTAATGATAAAGAACACGAATAACATTGGGATTTTATGTGGAACCCTACTCCATAAGGAGTGAGACAAAAGCACAGTACAACTGTCTTAAAGGACTGATGTGCAAATTGAATTATCTCTCACAATAAGAAAAAGTGTGGGGTTTCTTATATAGCCCCACCAATATGACAAAGTCCAACTCATAGACAATGTTGGACTAACTTGAGTGAATGTGGTAAATAGGGCCTTGAGGGATTCAATTACCCATCTATGGACGTGTGCTCTAACACCTACTTTTTTAGGTGATTAACAACCCGTCGGTTTAGTTGTCATCAGCTCTCATCCTAAACAAACGTTATCTCAAGGCATAAGCGTAAATGGAAATAAGAAAGATAGGTGCAAGTGCATCTTTTTCCATCCCACAAATCTCCCTACTCCTGCCCCAACAAGAACGCCAACCTCAAGCCCAATCCTCCTCTTAAGGACTCCACTGCCCTCAACAAACCTGACCTCTTAGCCCCATCCTCCTCAATCTTGTATGTGCTATAGTCGCCTCCAATGAGGGTCTCATTGAACTCGTCAAGCTCTATCTCTACCCATAAAATCGTCGATACCCTAATCATCTACTTCAAATTGATGATCCTTTTTCTTCAAAGTATATCGCCATATGCATGTTCCGCTACTCAAATCCGGACCCCTCATAGAGCCCCTTCTTCTCCATGATGTAGTTAAGTACCACCTTGTGGCATCCCACCCTGCTTGCATGCTCCACCAGGTACCCATCACCACACACCCCTACCCCCTTGCCTCTCATTGCGGCATCGACAACCAAGTCCTCGATGGGTTCGACCTTTATGCCCTTACATAGGAACTTACACTCAACAAGGATGATCCATGTGGCGATAACGTGACGAGAAATGGTGTCCTCAGCGACAACGATGAGATGGTCATCACTATGCGCAACGAGCTCAGAGAAGTAGTGGAGGAAACCGTTGACAGCGAGCAGAGGGGAGGTCAGTTGCGCAAGCAACTCTATGAAGCTCTTTGAATGGTCGGAGAGCTCTTGTCATCGAATATCCGACTTAAGGTGAAACAAGGGGGTGTCAACCACTGGATTTAGATCTAAAGATGGTGGATCATGATCTCCGTGAGAACAGAATGGCTTTTAGGAGAAATAGGAGTTCGATGTTTTAATATATATATATATATATATATATATATAGGTAGCTTGGGTGATCCTCTATCAAAGCTACACCAAAATTCCTTCTTATCATATCGTTCTGAGCCCAATCTTTCCGTGAGAATGTGTGACCACGCATCCACCGTAGCATTATCATTTCAACTATTGTCATTCTCTACACATGTCTGGTTTACAAGCCAACATTCAGATCCATAAAGCATAACAAGTCTTACGACTGGTTTATAATACTTTCCTTTAATTTTCAAAGGAATTTTCTTATTACACAGACCAATAACAATTCCTCTCCACTTTAGCCAACTTACATTTATTCTTTGCATAACATCTCCATCGAATTCCTCTTCATGCTGCAAAATAGATCTCAAGTATTTAAAAGAATCTTTCTTCTGAATGGTATCTTCTCCAATCTTCACCTTGATTCCTTGACCATTGCTTCCATCAAATGTGCACTCAATACTGAGGCATGTCCCCCAACCTCAAGTTTTTCATTTACTCCATATCTAATCTCATCAACCAACATAATATCATTGTTAAATAACATACACCAATGTATCTCATCATGAATGTGACTAGTCAATAGCAAACAACAAAATTATGACGATAGAAAAATTAAGTGGATGAGAAATTTAGAGGGTAGGGAAAGAAAAAGCGTGGTGGTTGCATGAGGGTGTGAAGTATAGAAAGCGCGGAGATGAGCAATAGGAGAAAAGAGAGGGATAGATATAAGTTAGAGAAACTTTGGTTTTAATTATAACTTCAGTTTTCTAAAATAATGGACTAGCATTCCCACCATCCAATTTAGTTATAACTTCATTTACTCCATATCGAAACAATTTTATTCATGGAAATGAATTGATCTAATTGAAACTAAATATGTTAAGATTATTTGCAATATATTTATTTTCTTTTAAATTACTTATTTGTTGTAGCAAATTGTAGAGAAAATAGAATGACTTACTTTTCATAGAGACCCTAGGGCTCTCTTATATAGGAGAGAAGTCTTAGGTAAATTACATAAGAGTTAAATGAAAGATATAAAAATCAGAAATAGATATTATGAGATACAAATATCTCAACACTCCTCAAGTTGGAGCATAAATATATATAAGGCTCAACTGGGAACAACACCTCTGAAATGGACCTCTAGCAAGTGCTTTGGTAAATATATCGGCAGTCTGACCCCCAGTAGCGACATGGGAGGTGGATATGAGT
Source organism: Ottelia alismoides (assembly GCA_037367405.1). NCBI lineage: Eukaryota > Viridiplantae > Streptophyta > Magnoliopsida > Alismatales > Hydrocharitaceae > Ottelia > Ottelia alismoides. The sequence goes on from JAZKJV010004494.1 coordinate 181,283, forward strand.
CCCTTCCGGATCATGTCTTCGGTATATTGACAATCCACCTCTACATGCTTGGTCTGTTCGTGGAATGCATGATTATTAGAAATAAAAAGAGCTGCTTGATTTTCACATAGAAGTCGCATGGGAAGAGGAACCTCAACTGCAAGATCAGTCAAAACTGATCTAACCCACATCATCTCCATGCTCCCATGAGCTATGGCTTTGTGTTCAGACTTTGTGGCGAGGGTGGAGGAGCCCAGTAGGAGATGGTAGTGGAGGTGGTGGAGATAGGAAAGGTGGTGAAGGAGCTGGTGAAGCTAGAGTCAGTAGCGGTATAGGAGGACAAGTCACATATACCTCCTCTCCAGAGTTAGACGGAGTCAACCTGTCACATGTAGGAGAAAAATACATGACATATCCAAAAAAGGTGATATCAACATTGACGCGGTACTTCCATCTAATTGTATTGAAGCAATGGTACCCTTCTGGGTCCGAGAGTAGTCTACAGAAATACACTTGACAACTCTAGGGGAGAACTTGTCACGACCACGAGTCAAGTGGTGCACAAATGTCACAGAGTCGGAGACATGGGGTGTAAGGGAGAACATGTACTTCTCGGAAAAATGCAATTTAGAAAGGAACCATCTCTCCTAAAACTAAGGATGGTACATGGTTCACCAAGTAGCATGCAGTGAAAACCGCATTACCTCAAAAAGAACGGGGAGCACGACTCTGAATCAGGAGGTTCCTGGTTGCATCAAGTAAGTGGTGGTGTTTACGCTCAGCAACATCGTTCTGCTGGGAAGTGTATGCATACGATGTCTGGTGTAAGATGCCAAGAGACCTGAAGAACTCAGAAAGCTGTAAAGTGCAAAACTCTAAGATTTCACATACTAAGCAAGGTCGATTACATGGATTCTTTGCCTTTATTCAAATCTATTTTGGGGCATTCTCGAGTTTAGATCTAAAAGACTAAAATCCCTCATGATAGTCTCATTCCAACACTTCTTGGACCTTCCTCGCCCTCTCTTAGCCGGTTCAACATCCGAAAACTCGCATCTTCTAATTGGTGCATCAGCCAACCTCCTTTGCAAATGGTCAAACCATTTTAAGCATTTTTCTCTCATATTATCATATATCAAAGATACACAAACTTTCCTTTAATTGTATGAATATTCACCTTAGTATTTTTCATTTCAACAATTGTCATTCTTTACACATATCTATGATTCACAGGCCAACATTCAGATCCATAGAGCATAGCAGGTGTCACAACTGCTTTGTAAAACTTTCCATTGATTTTTAAAGGAATTTACTTATCACACATAACAGTAGTCAACCTGCATTTATTCTATGAGTAGTAGAAAAATATTCGTTATTTCAATAATGAAAGATTAAATAATGAAAGATTGAAAGATAGACCCAACCTCACACGTATTTTTTAACAGAAAAACCATAATCCAGAAAAATCATCCACGGTTACAAGATAGATTGTGTCCCTGATGGTCACGAACAATGACCGGGACATCAATGTCAAAAAGAAATAAATCAAATAAAAGACAGCTACTATGACTCTAATGACCACGAAAAGAAGACCGATGATGCTTCATAAACTGACAAGCCTCGCACTGGAAGGAAGATCGGGAGGATATATGTGGGAGGACATGATACAACATCCGTAGAGGAAGGTTACCAAAATGCAGATGCCACGTGCAAGGTGATACCTATCTAGTAGGAATGGAAGAAGCACCAACATATAGACACTGGACCAGTCTGTAGAAATGCCTTGCTCACGACCACATCCAATTACTCTGCCAATGAGTATGTCCTGAAACACAAGAGAAGATGAGTCAAAAATGGCACGACAATGTAAGTCTGTTGTGATTTAACAAATCGATAATAAATCCATCGAAAAATATGGTGCATGTCGCACATTATATATGCACATAGACATCATTAAATAGACCTCAACATGTCCTGTAAAAGGGGAATGAGTCCCATCTGCAATGACAATTGATCTACCTGGAAAGACAGATATGTATGAACTAAACTGAGCCTTGTCTCCACACAAATAGTGGGATGCACCAGAATCCATGATCCACTCTGTCATATCTTCCATTCGACAAACTGGTGAGGGTATAGGCTATACCTGAGGATCTAGAAGATTCTCTAGCAGTGGTTGCAACGCCTGATGGACCTATAGGTGCACTAACAACAGGAGTCATTATCTTCATCAGATGGGAGACAATATCATTTAACATCTGATATGTAGAAAAAGTCGAATTTCCAGTGGGCTCAAGTCGATCGACCATACGAGCAAATGCTGGGTATATGTGCTTCTAATAGCATGTCTCCTTTGAATGATCAGGACGGTGGCAATAAATGCATGGACCATACTGGCATTCACCCACTCTGCCATGGGCACCACGCCCTCTGAACTGAGGAGATCTGTGTGGTGGTGGCGGATAAGACCATGATCCTGCAGAGACGGCTATAACCTTCTAGAGGGATAGTCGCACCCGTGAGAAAACCCGGTATGTGTTGCCTTGTACTCGTGGTCTAGGGAAATCAGAAAAACTCCAATCATAGTGACGTTCATGTATGGCATCTGTTGCTCAGTAGATGCCGTCAATGGCACGAAGTTGTGAAGCTTTTCAAACATGCCATGAAGTAAGAGTACAAGCTGTGTTGCGGACAACCATTCTGTGTAGCTTGACAACCATTCTGTGTGGTCGTGAAATTGTAAAACTATAACTGAAGATGTTGATTCACAATATCGTTGTCCATCTTCGTAATAAGAGTCTTGGAGAACCAAATACACGCGTATGCATCATCCAGCTTCCAGGAAGCATTCTTCACAGTCTTATCTGTCGACTCTAACTGTGTCAGAATGTGCTCCTTATTATTGCATTGCATCAGGGTCAAAACATGTGTGGAGCATAACTCATAGTTGGTCTCATCCATCTTGACGATGGAACCATTATTTTCTGCCATGATAATAAGAAATTCGAAATGGAACTCAAACGGGGTTGTAAACCAATTTGAATGAGCCTAGACAAACATATAGGGCATTGGTTGTATGTGTAACAACCATCCCTTTCAATTCGGGATCTGCGCTAGGTCCGGAAAGATGATTTGTACGTCTAAAATCACCTTTCTTTGGACAAAATCAAACCAGAGATGATCTTCGAATTCTGAAGCAATGACGAGGGGAAGATCGAAGGCTATGCTGGAAGCAGTTGCTATCGCTAGAGTGCGTGTGATGGTATTGGGAAGCGTCTAGCTACGTGGGAAGCGTTGTACTGGTGTTGAGGGTCAGGCTAAGCAAGTGGTGGTGCTTGGAGTGTCACGAGGTGTTGTTGCGACCCTAGAAGATGCACGCGACAATGCTACGAGGGTGTTCGGCAGCGTACAGGCGCAACACCTCTATAAGGGGGTGGTGGTAGGGTTTCATTCTAACCCATAGTATGGTACTCATTTATCTCTTCTCCTTCCATGTATGCCTACGACCCAATTGCCTATCCTTTCCTCATGTGTATCGCATCTCTCTTCCCACATTGTGCACGAGATTTTCCCCTTCCAACAACATACGATACCTCCACGTAGAGAAGTTGTCAGCCGTACTATGAGAAGTAGAAAATTAACAACAATTGTCATCAATCAGAGTTTGAATAGTTTTAAAATTGTTAATTTTAGATATCACGTATATGTGTTTATATGAATTTGATAAAATATATTTATTATGCACTTTCAAGTTTTTTAATAAGACTTGTACCCATGTTTTTTTGTGATTACATGTGTACCCCTATATTCTTAAAAAAAATCACCATATTAATCTTATATTGGTACAGTATAGGAGCATAACTGTACAAATAAAAGGTTACTACGAAAATATAGGGACAAATGTAATTGTAAAAAAAATATGGGTACAAATGTTATTAAAAAAAACTTTGAAGGACACTAGTCTAAACATCCAAATATGTGATCATTCATATTTCTTTATAAAAAATATAGATCTAACTTTTTCAACCTGATCGTACCATATGAAGCAAATCAATATACAACAACTCGGTTTTTTTTCCAATTTTTATGGAGGCAAAGAATACATGTAGCCGACCCTACTTAATTGTGGGAAAAGGCTTTGTTGTTGTTGTTGGTGTTGTTTATGAAAGGTTGATGCCATCACTGGTTCGAGCGAGCAGTCTCATTGGTCCGACGATAGAAATCCAGAATTGATACCTAACCAGTTTAATGTCCGATTCAATTTTTAAAACCTTGCTTTAGACCCTTTTCCAATGCTTTCCATCACCGTCTCCCCCACTATCCACATGGCCTCATATATCACCCCCATGGTTTCCTTTTTATTATTGTCCACTATCTTCAATGCTGACACATTCAATTAAGTAAGCGATATTAAATTAACAACATCATTCCAGAGACTCGTGTTGTTGATCAAGATTTTCTCCTTTGTACGATCTCCTCGCACTTGGCGATCACAAACCATGCCCTGAACATCATTTTTGTCCGGTCCCATCTTGCTTTATTGCATGTGTTACAACCTATAAAATTAGTTATAAATCTGGTGACTCGGGCCTTGAAGTATTGTTATCACACATCCTATTCATAAATGATCATAGATGAATGTTGTGATTGGTCATGACAGATCAACCACATTCATGATGGTCTTCATCTTTCCAATATCAATACCAAGTCAATGTAGTGTCTATTACACGAGGTCCAAACGATCATGTATTTATTGGAAGCCATAATCATTTCATCAATCTTCTTGAAGATGTTGATGTTGTTAACACCACTTGTGTAATGCTAACATACCCGACCTCTTTAATAATCAGATGCATCCACAGACTTAATAAACATTGGCTTTCCATCCCAAGGTATAATGAACCCGATGATTTGCTTCTCGGTATAACGTGTCCAGTCATCGCACATGAGGATTGCCATGTATTCAGGCTATTTTATTTTTCAAGTCAACAATATGTACCATAGGGAGATATGTGTTCATTATCTCATAGGGGTTGGAGCTTTCACACTTCCCATAATCTCTTTAATTGTCTATAGAAAGAATAGTTCTCTTATTACATTTGTCGGAATGCCCTACCTTACAAACAACTTGGTGGCAACCCTTCTGACTCGCTGCCTAACGTTCCCCTACAATCCTTCCAATGTATTCTACTTCGGATCTTTACTCGAAACATATGGAGTTGAGCTAGTTTTTTAAAATAAATGGTTCAAGTCCTTTCTCTGGTGGTGCCTCAGTGGAACCATTTATGCAGCCACTCAAACTTCCAGCTCCAACAAGAAATCTTACTCTCCCACCAACAGGACCAATACCACCACTACCAATGACAGCATGTCTCTTGCGATCAATCATCGAGGAATCTCATGGTGCCATCTCATATGCATTCTTCTTTGTATATCTCCAAAGAACTTTGTTCTAACATTCAATCTTAGTCTCATGTAAACAACTGATAACAACTTGTCGTGATCTGAATGAGAAGGTCACAACCTCCTCTTATCTTCCTTTCTCATACCCCAAACATTCCAAATAATGAGCTTAATTGGGAAACTGAAGAGGTCATCCCTACAAGCTGGATCCCAACATAATTAGCCACTTCCTCTCCTAATGTGGATTCTGCTTCCTTGCCTTTTTCAAATAAACTTGCTTCAGACCTCGTGTCTACCACTACATGTTCTGCTAAAAAATCTGCCGAAGGTCATTCTGGTTTAACCCTAGCAGATGCAGTCACCATGCCTCTTGATTCTTTCTCTAAGTGCATGAGTATCCTTGTATCCTTCTCCATTTACAAGAGAAGACATGAAATCCACCTCCAGGAGAGTACATCCTTAGATCCCCCCTTCTTTATGATCCCTCTTTCCCTACATCCCTCCGCTGACAATTGATGCAGTGCCTAGTACCATTGAAACGCGAACATGGAGACTTAAATCATGTCGCATAGCACAACCAAAGGCAATTGTTTCCCATGAGTATTCTTTTCAACTGAGGTCATACCTCCAATCTCACAGGCCTCCACACTCCCCCCCTTGTTTAGGCTAAGCTTGGTTAATATTCTTGAATTATAAAAGGCTCGTATCTAGAAGGGGGAACACAAATCTGCAACTCGATGATGACGTGACACAATTTAAACCAACCACCTTCAAAGTCGATTCTAAGTAAGACTGGTACCATAACAACGTCAGTGTTTCACTTGAATTCCGCTAATCTTGCCCTCAAATACTCTACGAGGCTTACCGAAATAACCATGGCATAATTCGTCGCCAGCTGGCTGGAACCAGAAACCAACTCTTTTGACATAAACCAAGAACCATCGTCATCAGTCACTGTCTCAACTAGAAGTTAGAACATATTAGCTGATCTATATCTCTACCAATACAATTACAATAGTCAGCTGACCCTTCAATTTAACCATGGCCTTCATACAACCCCCAAATTTACAGCCTATCGCTAACCATGGCCACTACCTCTCGAAGATGAAAGTGCCATCTTAATTGTTGCAAAATCCTAGCATCGTCACGGGAAACAACCACCATTGCCAGTCATCAGTTTTCCAACATCAAAGCACCATCTCTAAACAATGGACAATGCCATTTTGACGTCCGCTAATAGGTGGTGACAAGAAGAACACATGGGAGGTCGGGGATTTCTTGTCCGAGGGAGACTAGGTGAAGGTCCGATTGAGGATGGCCGGTCGCCGCAAAGCACCGGTTCGGGAGCAAAGTCGTCAGGCGTTTGCCAATCCTTTCGGGAGAGGGTGCTACCGCTGCAGGTTCACGAAGCACTGGGCCTGGAAGTGCAGGGAGCCAATTTGATGCTTCTGGTGTCGTCGCTTCTCACACAGGAGCAGTTCGTGCTCGTTGAAACAGACGAATACGCGATAGGGGGTCAAGAGGGTGCAGGTGTGGCTTGTGATTGTTGGTGAGGGAGGCGGCTCGGAGGAGCTTTTTCGGGGCACGTCCGATGCGGGTCTGATCTCGGTGGCGCAGTTCATGGGAGATGTCGTGCAGATGACCCCGTGGAGGGTGTTGGCGAGGGGACTTACCGATGTGGATGGAGGCCAGGGAATTACCGCTGTGGACGAAGGCAGGTTGATCGATGCTGCATTGGCACAGGCCATCGGGTTATGATGGTCTGATACAGCCGAAAACTCCAGGTTGTATTCGTGTGAAGGGAGTCTCGCTAGTTGTGTGGGGATTGATGAACCTTCAAGAGCTATTGGGCGGTACGACAGAGGTTGTTGCGGTTGAAACCTCAGGGTGTGTCACCTGAGGGAGCCGCCAGACCCGGTCCTCAGAGAGAGGGGCCTCGGTGCGAAAATGCTAGGCTAGAAGAATCTCCGTATCATAGAGAAGGTCGCACACATTGAGTTGGCGATGGTGGAGGGTGAGCCTAGGGGGCATGAACAAGAGCAGCATTTGGTCGAGAAGCAGGGAGGGTGGCCAGCGGAGCTCCGAGCCAGGCGGAGCAGCCCCTCTAGAGGCGGAGTGTCGCATTTTTCGAGGAAGACTTCTCAAGTTTCGCGGGGAATTCGATTCGGTGCATTCATCATGGAACGACCCATTCATTGCCCAAATTTGGGGCCAATTCGTATCCCAAGCTTTCCGTCGGTAATGGTTGGAGGTGATATGATCAATGCTGACGTGGCACTAGGACCACACGAAAGATCTCGACCTTTAACGTCAACAGGCTTTGCAGACTCTATGGTGGTTAGGTTGCACGACCCGGATGGCAAACCCGACATGGGGATCAACTCGAGGACCCGGACAAGAATCCGATAGGCGCCAATTGCTCATGGAAGGCCCTTCCGAGTAAGAGTCAACCTCCGGATAGAGCCTACCACGGTTCCTGTTCGAAGACCCGAAATATGTCTCCTAGTTCGGGACATGACTGAGACACCCACTTGGGGAAGCGAGGGGAGAGCCCTGGTTGGGAGGGAAAGCTCCACGGAGGTTGGAGAGGGCGACCGGCCGACCGGAGGGGAAGAGCCCGACGGATGCAAGGGCTCGGGCGAAGGAAAGCCAATGTAGGCGGATGGGGGAAAGGGAGGCAAGAGGGGGCATCGTCGCATGTTGTTCATCACAAGACGATATCTGAAGGGGTCCCACAACAGGTAGAGGTTAAAGAGGTGGGATGCCAGGAGATAGGAATGCCTGGCAGGGAGCCAGTGCATAGGGGCTTGGAGGAAGGAGAAGGTACGTGTTATGCCAGAAAGGAAATCCTCAGGGCGGAGAGGAAAGAGAAGTGTGCGACGGTGCTCGTGTTGGCAGAGTGCAAGGAGAACTTGGTGGAGTCGTCGTCTGCAGCTGCAGCACTGCTGGTTCTTCGTAATCGTTTCGACATCTTGGACAGGGCATTGGTCAATTGTTTGGTCCCGATCCTTCCTAGGAAACCTTCGCATGTTGTTTAATGAGATTCTTTCTTGGATCGTCAGGGGGTTGGGGTTGGGGCGTCCTGAAAAGCATTTAGGAGTAAGGAACCTTATTTTAGAGGGTAAAGCATATGTGTTTCTCCTCCAGGAAACAAAGCTATATGGAGGTGCGGGCGCGGCTAGAAGGGAATTGGACGGAGGTGGTCGGTTTGAACTCTCAGAGCTGGAGGTACAAAGCGTTTCGGGCAGACTGTTGACTGGTTGGAAGAAGAATATTTCTTATCTTCTAGAGGAGTCGAAGTCTCTGTTTTGCCTATCTGTATTGTTGAAGCGATGGGTAGATGGACTTTTCATTCTCGTCAGGAACGTTTATGGCCCAACTGGCAATGAGAGGGGTACATTGGCGGCAGAGTTGGAGCAGTTGGGCAATGAGAATACGGCAGGGATATGGATCATTGAGGGCGACCTAAATGCCACCTTACTTTCGAACGACATGCCACGACACGATGGTGGAGGGGACCCTGGCTTTGAGGAGTTCCAGAGGGTGGCCCATAGTTTGGGGATGTCGATTATCGATGATGTTGGTTGTGCTTTTACAAGGCGTAATGTGAGGTCACGATCCGGACTGGACAGATTTCTACTTTCGACGGACGTAACGAAGAGATTTCCCTGGGATTAGCATTGGGTTGGGCCGGCCCGGCCCAACCCGAAGCCCAGCCTGGCCCAAGCCCAAGTAAACATTGGGCTGGGCTTGGGCCAAAGATTTAGGCCCGAATTTTTTTTGGGCCGGGCTCGGACTTGGCTCGGCCCAGCCCGATCCGGCCCGAGAGCCCGACCCGATCAGGGCTGGAAAATGAACAGCCCCATCTTTCGTTCCCCAAGTCCAGGACTAGGCGATAGAAGCCCTAACTCCACTATCTCTCTTTCGACACCACCCCTTCTCTGCAGTCCATCTAACACGAGGGCCGTCATGCCATCCTCACGTCTCCCCCCTACGTCGCGGCAGTACCGTCGTCGTGCTCTCCTTCCGCATCCCCCATGTCATGCGACTGAGCTCTCTCGTGCAACCACACACCCCCACCCCCCAGTGTCGTGTGGCCATGCTCCCTTCCTCCTCGACGAGTCGGTGATGCTCTCCATCCATAGGTCAGACACATCCAATGGCCAAGCCCTCCAGCGGTCGAACCTCTCCAACGAGCGAGATCAGGCATTGCATGTTCTACGACTCTACCCTCTCACACATAAGAATCATAGAATAGATTATGGATTAAGGTAAATAATCACCATCTCAGATTCCCAGTAGCAGAAACACTGAATACAAGTGAAAAGAAAGAGCATAGTTCAAGACATGATCTTTTCCATGATGAGATTTTTTATTGTGTCGAGACTTCCTTTTTTCGTTCTTCTTTGAAATTCTTGTTTAATTTATTTTCCCCAACATAAACAGTTCATCATTTGATGAGGAAGGATCAACACAGAAAATCAGACAGTTCTTAGGTAGAGCACAGTTTTCACTGACACATTTGAGAAATCCTTCAAATATTTACTTTGCTTACTCCTATGAGATTCTGGCTATCGATAAACTTTAAGATAACTGCCTTTTGCTGAAGATTTTTTACCTCCAGCATGTTGATAAAGAGAGACATTTAATTTCCATATAATAGACAAATTGGATATATAGATAGTATACAAGATATGCTACAAAATATATTTTGCAATTCCGTGGGGAGTTCGAGACATGCAAAAAGCATTATGTATATGTATATCATATAGAAGGAAGAGCCAGGTTGATTCTAATTACTTGGGCAAATTCACTTAAGTATGTTTCTCTGTTTGAAGGAACGATGCACTTGATTTATATGTTTGGCAGACACCAGATGATGCTTACACAAATGTCAGAAAACATTGAACTACCAACTATATATGGGCCAGCCCGGTCCAAGCCCGACCCAAAAAAATTGGGCTGGGCTTGGGCTCGGGCCGGTCAAAAAAAAATTTTGCGGGCTTAGGTCCGGCCCAAGGCCCGAATTTTTTAGATGGGCTTGGGCCTGGGCCCTAAAGGGCCCGGCATAGCCCGGCCCATGCTCATCCCTAGATTTCCCCTATCGCGTGCGTGGGCTCTTCTGCGTGCCCATTCGAACCACACGTCGATTATCTGGTCGTCCGGAGAGGAGAGAGGGAGGTTCTTCTTTCGCTTTGAGCGAAGCTGTCTTTTGGAGGAGGGCTTCAGGGAGATCATTGCAGAAAAGTGGAGGGGTTGGGCACCGCAGGGCTCAGTGATCTCGAGACTGGCGGCAAAGCTCTTGTTGTTGAGGTCCTTTCTTACCACCTTTGAGAGGGAGGTGAGGGTGAGGCGGAGGACTAGGAGGGCAGAGGCTCAAGCCGAAGTTGTTAGGCTAGACGGCTTAATGATGATAAGGGGCTAGACCAGGAAGAACTCACAAAGAGGCAGGGTCCGTTGGAAGAACTACTCTTGGAGGACAGCAAAGAAGAGATGGAGTGGCGATAAAGATCCAGACAGAAGTGACTAAAAGAAAGGGACGTCAACATGAGAGTTTTCCATACAATGGCCTCGGATCAGGGAGAAAAATACTTGCACGAGATCGAGGTGGGGGGTAAGAGTTTCAGGGAAGCGACGATTGGGAGTGCTTTGCAGGAGCACTTTGTAGAGGCGACACGGAGGAAAAGAGGGAGTAGCTAGGGTTAGTTGGGGAGAGGGTGGAAACATTGTCTGGCACGTAGGCAGAGAGTTTAATGACACCTTTTTCGGAGGAGACGAAGAGAGCAGTTTGGGGTCTGAATGCAGACGGGGCTCCAGGCCCAGACGGCTTCCTTGTGCTTTTCTACCGTGAATTCTAGAAACTATTGAAGGAGGAGGTGATGGATGTGCTTAATGAATTCAGGGACGGGAGTAGAGGATTCGAGAAGGTCAACCAAGCACTGTCGTTCCTCCTGCCCAAGAAAGATATTCCCATGAGGGTGGAGGACTTCAGACCTTTAGCACTTTCCAATGCGATCTATCTTATTGTGGCTAAGATCCGGGCGAACCGCCTTAAAGGTGTTCTGGACTCGGTGGTGTTGCAAGGTCAGTCAGCGTTCATACCTGAAAGACAGATGGCAGAGGGCTAAGTGATGGCTTCGGAGATTTATCTTGACTGGAAGCGGATAAAGACGAGAGGAGCTCTGTGGAAGATAGACTACGCAAAGGCTTACGACTGCATCGACTGGAGATTCATGTGGGTGTCTTTAAGGAGGAGAGGCTTCCCTAAAGCTTGGGTGGACTGGATGAAGAGGTGCGTCACTACTTCCTCTTACTCTACCCTGGTGAACGACAAACCTGAGAGGGGTTCTTCCAGCCGCAGTGAGGTGTGAAGCAGAAGTGTCCGTTGGATATGTCCTTGTGGTTGTTGCTTTGGGCATGCTCTTCAAGAAGGTAATAGAGGCACGGTGGTGTGAAGGGTTCCGTAAGGAGGATATCTTTGTCACACTTTTACAGTATGCAGATGACACAATTCTTTTGCTTGGAGGCACTGAGTTACAAAATGCTAATGCGGTACAGCTGGTTGAAATTTTCGGCAATCTTTCTGGTCTTGGGATCAACAAGTATAATTCAACGGTCATTAAATTTGGGATGTGTGAAGCGAAGAGTGCCATAGTGGCGGAGTTGACCGACCGTCCGCTGGGAGACCTCCCCATCTCCTACTTGGGACTTCCATTGGTAGCAGGGAAACTGAAGAAAGCAAATTGGGATGATGCGGTACAGAGGATGGAGCAGAGATTGGTGGGTGGGAAGGCAGTCACCCTGTTCAGAGGGGGAAAGTTGATTCTTTTAAAACACATGCTCTCGACCATACCTATCTTCTCCTACTCTACTAGACTGATGCCGGTGGAAGTTAGGAAGAAGATTGAGACTTTGATGCGGAGATTCTTCTATTCAGACGGGAAGCAGCAAGGACCTGGGATGCACCTGGTCAGCTGGGAGGAGGTTACGAAGGGACGATGTTGGAGTATTTGGTTGTGCGCATGTTAATACTCCAACAGACGCAATGACGGAGGATGTGGGGTACGCGATGTGGAGTGCATGAACAAGGCGTTGATCGCCAAGTGGGTGACTCGCATATGGGGTCTGTCAACCTCGTTGGCTGCTAGACTTGTGAGGATGACATATGGGGTTAGAGGCGAACACGTGGCTGGAAGAACTCACTTTGAATCATCGCAATGGGCAGGCATACGTGAGATCTTGTCGTTGATAGCATTTTACAGGAATTCGACGTGACTAATTCTCTGTGATTATTGTTGATTTTCCTACAGAATGAATTTTTGCAGGAGCTAGATCGAGGAGATTGATTAGATTTATTGATCACTAAATTGTGGATTTAAAACTTATAGGAGATTAATGAGAAGAATTGAACTTAGTTCTCGATATTTTATGAGATTAACCTCCATTTAATTGAGGATTAATTAAAGAGAATTTCGAGATCACCTTCTGTTTTTGAGAATTATTGCAAAATTATTCATCAATCTATTGATCTTCTTACTTGCAGTCTTTGAAACATTCGAATATCTTTCGTGGAAACTTTTATTTGATCTGTGATAAATTTTGAGGATTATCTGATGAATTTATTTGAGAACTGATTTTTATAAATCACGAATCCTGCATTGAATAGTTCTCTCTGTTTATTTTCTTCGTGTGGCATCTTCATCATCTCATTGTATTATGTTTTCTCAATATAGAAATTAATCGATCAGTTTATTTATTTATTTAATTTAATTTAAGTCCACGTAATTAAAAATCACCGTTCCCTATGTTCATCCTTGGTACACTTGCCAAGTAAAAATATTCCACAACATTCAAAGATTGTGGTTTTTGATTGACCATTTTTCGCCTCCTATACTGCATTGAATTTATTTGAGAACTGATTTTTATAAATCATGAATCCTGCATTGAATAGTTCTCTGTTTATTTTCTTCGTGTGGCATCTTCATCATCTCATTGTATTATATTTTCTCAATATAGAAATTAATCGATCAGTTTATTTATTTATTTAATTTAATTTAAGTCCACGCAATTAAAAATCACAGTTCCCTATGTTCATCCTTGGTACACTTGCCAAGTAAAAATATTCCACAACATTCAAAGATTGTGGTTTTTTATTGACCATTTTTCACCTCCTATACTACAATTATCGATTATAAAAGATGTGATTTTCACGATAGACTACGACCTAAGGTGGGTAGTAGCCATCTTTTTAGATTCAGCGTGATGACCAGACTGGGAAGGGCACTCTGGAGAGTAGATTTCCGAGGTTGTATCACCTGACGACATCGAAGGAGAGTCCGCCTTCACAAGTGGCGGAAGCGGGATCGTGATCGCCGACTTTCCTGGCGGACCTCTCAGACTAATGCATGGAGGATTATCTCAGGTTGCACGCTGAGATCCCACCACCTGGGGAGTTTTCATTGGACGGAAATCATTTTGTGTGGGAGGGCATGAAGTTCTCTCTGAAGAAAGCCTATAAGTATCTGAGATGGATTACAGATGGGGAGGATGTGGAGCTATGCCAACATGAAGGTAGTTTGGTCGTCGAAGATACCATGCAGAATTAAGATATTCCTTTGTTGCTTGAGAAGGGGCCGCTTGTGTGATAAAGCTAGGAGGGGAGGTCGTTGGGGGTCGCAGACACACAGTACGACAGGTACAAGGGGATGAACGACACTGCACGTTTTTTCTTCAAGTGCACGGCACCTGAATAGGTCTGGAGGGCGGTTGGGATACCTTGGGTGACGAGCGGTGGGGAAACGGAGTTCTGGAGATCAATTCGGGCGATAAGCACCAACTCAATTGATGATTGTTCAAAGCCTTTTGTCGATCTATGGGCCATTTGGGCTGGACGAAACGATTTGATCTTCAACAACCAGAGGTTTTACTACGAAAATGTAGCATCTAATTGTAATGCGCTTTATCATTTCTGGGTCTCATGATAATGTGCTCTAAACTCTTTTTAATGAAAATTCCTTTGCAATGACTCCCACGATGGGGGACCACCCTCTTTGCAATTAAAAAAACAAACCGTGGACAACATTGTTGATCAAGCCGCATAACTCTTCTTTGGATAGGTTTCATTCATAAAGGATCGATTTCTCTAGCCAAACTACATCAATGTCAACCCTATCCTTACTTGTTGTGTCAAAGATAACTTTCCTTGCTTGAAGATCATATGAATGATTTTCTCCTACCACAAGCCCTCAATTGAAAGGGTTTCCAGCAACGAGGGTTAGTTTCTTTGCCCCGTCATAAGACCCTCCAATAATTGAAATCATGATGCCATCTACTTATCACGACGCAATTTCATAGTAATGCCAAACATCGTGCCAAGTACACGATTGTCTACAATGCCCAATGAAAGCATATAATGTCACCATTATCACATTTCTTTGCCATGTATCCTTCCTATATCTGAAACAAAAAGTTAAGTAACAAACGATTATCAACTGCCAGATGATTAGCAACTGTCAGAATGTCCACGACATCTCCATTTTGGAAGAAGCCACCGACCACCATCATACATCATTGCAGCATCTCGTACATCAATGTTTGAATCAAGGAAGTTGACTTCCCCTTTTTCCTTCTGCATCCCTCATGATACATTGCCACATCATTAACCCTCTTTTCGTCATGTCTCCCTTCTCCCGCCACCCTCGCTTTTTAAGGCCTCATATCCACATGCTCCCCTAAAACCATCTCAATGGCCTTCTCCCTTGCTAACCCTCTCCTCAATTTTATTTTTATTCAAGATCTTTCTTCTGTTGTGTTTCTCTTTCTTTCTTCCTTCCTTCTTTCTTCACTTTTTATTTTTATTTTTACTAATTATGGCCTCTTATGCCTAAAATTGAACAATAGATAAAAAAACAAAAAATATGTAGGAAGACTAGATAAGCACACGGCCTAGAACCAAATCCTAACTAAGACCCACATACATGAGTATACATCTGAATTAACAAGAGGGAATCCATGCATCTTGTTCTTCTTCACGATGGCGTAGGATCCCTACAGAATTCACCACCAGCTGCCACCTTAAGCTAATCGTCAATGCATGCACTGCTCACCCTACTAGAATTTCTTCGTGGTTATTCCTGCAGTGGTGGTGCCTTGTCCAAAACATCATCACCTTCGAAGGCTTCTAATCACACCATAAGTTTGCACTCGTTATCATGCGCATGGTATGAAAAGATGCACCTCGAGGTGTACGCTTTGAGGCGAGGAGCTCCATTTTTAGCCTTGAGGCATACATCTCAAGCTCCTTTGCCAAGACGCGTGCCTTAATCAGTCAAGGGGGTCCGAGGAGGTCGACGTGCCATGAGGTTTTAGCTGAGGTTTTTAAGGATTTCAGAGGTTTTTATTAAGTATTTTAATTATTAAATTGGTGTTTTCACATGTTTATAAAGGTCTAGTTGTTTAAGATATATTTATACAAGATGACGATTAAATTTGGTTTCTTTCGTGATCATATTTACCATTAAATATGTCCAAATAAAACTCTGAAAATTACACCCTCATAGAAAACGATGAATGTAGAAGTGTGTCAGAGGTAAAGAAATAAAAATTAGTGGAAAGAACACCAGAATTTTGCAAGCAACCACGCTCCTAAGGAGCGAGATGAACATGGAAGGCTGTATCCCGATATATCGACGATATATCGGCGATATATCCATATCGACATGGGACCGATATCGAAATCGATATATCGATATATCCGATTTCAGGCATTTTCTTCAGAAAAATTCCTAGATATAGCGATATATCGGCGATATATCGTCGATATATCGATATCGACACAATATCGAAACGATATCGATATGTCCTTCCATGGAGATGAAACCACAGGAGAATTGCCATAAAGGGTTGATGTTCCTATTGATCCTACTCTCTCAGTTGTTATAATGGGTGTGTGGCTTCTTATATAGCCCTATTAGAATGACTAGGTCCTACATACAGTAGACGTGGGACCGAACCTATAGATGTGGTAATTGGACTCTAGAGGGATCCAATAGCCCATCTATGATAATGCTTAACACTCCCCCATGAAATTGAAGCATGCAATGCTTGGCTTGGACAAATAGAAAGAAATATCACACTCACACAATACAAGACACTAGAGACAATATCAACTCAACGCATACTCTACCGGCTGCATCTTGAGTATGTTGATTCTCATGTTGTGCTGGTGAGGAGGAATTAAGGCTAGATTATGAATTGAACCAGGTTTCCTTGTCGGAGAACTTATACTCCATACTGCATCTGTCAAAGCCATTGAAACTGGAATGATTCTCCATATGGAGTACTCTGGTTGGCAACTATTCTGTCTCTCTGAAGGGCTAAACTGGAAAAGCCATGGAAACATCCTCGTCAGAGTCCATAGATGTTGGAGAATGAAGCCTGAAAAAGAGTCTCCTCATCAGAGAACTGGCTCTCTCCCATAATGGCTCAGAGAATGGAATCTCTACTTTGAGGATCACTACTCTGGAGTCCTCGTGGATCCATGTGAAAACCTTAAGTCCAAAATAAAGATGGAGACCTCTCACATAACGATCCTTCATCTGCAATCGAACTGGTAGAGTCTAAAATATATAGTGGAATCCGAACTCTGTAAACTCTACATAATAACCCCCCCCCCCCAATTTCTCCCATACTTGTCGAAAAAGATAACGTCAACCAAGTTGGTAGAAGACATGAAGATGGGGAAAAACAAAAAAAACAATCTCAAATAGTCGTTTTCCCTTTTTTCTTGGTTATTGTCTTTTTATAGCCATCTCCCCATTTATCAAAATATTTACTTTTCACGTACGGTTTTTCTTTTTCCCTTCTTTTTGTACGTATCTTTTCCCCAAAAAAATGCCTCTTTTTTTTCAAAATTCATGACCCTTTCCTATTTTTTTGAACTGGACCCTCTCCCTTTAAAAAATCGGTAAGGCCCTTAGGCTGAAAACCAACTCCATTTTCTTCTTTTTGCAGCAATGGCCCACTAGGGCCCATAATAGAACGCAGGGCATGTTGGACCATAACTTATCAACCAAGAGTATGCTATTTAGGATTCCCATCAGGAGAACCCTTCTTCGTTGTCGTCGCTCACAATTGGGTATTTTGGACGGCGACGCTAGAGCTGAGGGTGGGGGAAGAGATCGAGACTGTGACTCGATTGCCTAAGGTCTCGCTAGAGATGGAGGGTACTAGGGCTTGCGAGGAGTCTTTGGGAACATTTCATTAAGCTTTGCAGAATCCATTGGAGTGCGTATATCGATTGCACTGCCACCACTGTGTGTATGACATCGCCTAGATGTTTGGAGGTGCGACGACATTGGAGCATCAAGCTGGAGGAGCCTCATGTTGCCTGGAGGAGAGAGACGAGGGTCGCACATCGCCCGGTAGGGCCTCTTGAACTGAGGCGGTAAAAAAGAAGAGGGTCACGCGCCTCTTGTGCTGGAGAAGTGGGTCTCGCACCAATTTTGAAGGGGTTTCGATGACGGCTAAAGAACTGAAAATTGGGAGACACATCATCGGCGGGGCTCCTTATGGTGGTGCCCGTGGATCAGTGTCGCCCCCCACAAGTTTATGAAATAGGACTAAGTTTCCGGATCTCCTCCTCCTAACGATGACTTGTTGGATATGGAGTATGTCATATGCATGGAATCGATGGTGTGGGAATTGCACACAGAGAAGCGTGCTCCTGGAGATCGACTGCATACGAACCTTTAAGTTATGTGCCTGAAATTTAGGGTTTCAGTCAAACCCTAGTTTATTGGAGTCGCTTCTTCGCGTGAGTTAGGGTTCCAGGAACAAAGCATGATCTGCAGATCTATAGGCCTAGATATCGCTTGCAGAGTTAGACTTTTAACGAAACCATAGAACTTTCTCGAAACTTGGCAACGATTAATGCAAAACTAGGGTTTCAAAAAACCCTAGATATATTCTCAAACTTGAACCGAAACTTGAGTGAATCTCAAATAAGAATATAAAATCTTTAAGAACATAAGATAATCTTTAAGAACAAATCACCAAAATCAAATCTACCCTAATGCCATGAAGAAAATGCACTGATATCATGTAGAAACAATGAATGCAAAACAATATTAGAGATAAAAAATATAAAATAATGGAAAGAACACAGGGATTTTACGTGGAACCCTACTCCCTAAGGAGCAAGATGAAACTATGGGAGAACTGCCTCAAAGGGTTGATGTTTCTATTAATCTCTCTCTCAACTATTAGAATGTGTGTGTGGCTTCTTATATAGTCCCACGATAATGATCGAGTCCCCTTACAGTATATGTGGGACTAAACCTATGGATGCAGTAATTGGATCCTATAAGGATCCAATTGTCGATCTATAAAGGTGCATAGTCTAACAGCCCATAAGCATACAAATCCGTAAATCTCATATGCATGCAAATCTGAATACCTATATAAAAAATCGAGACAGGAGCGATGCCCTCTGCAACCCCCAAGCTCGCTGACCAGGCAGCAAGGCCCTTGTACTAGTAGGATCGGGGGGACATCAGATGTCTCTTCAACTGAATTTCGCAGAACAAACAATAAGGGTCCCCATCCATGCTTACTTTCCTACTTTCTTCTTAGAAGACATAGAGGGGATCCCTAGGGAGAGGCATCGTGAGATTCTTTGT
This sequence comes from Ottelia alismoides, assembly GCA_037367405.1. Classification (NCBI taxonomy): domain Eukaryota; kingdom Viridiplantae; phylum Streptophyta; class Magnoliopsida; order Alismatales; family Hydrocharitaceae; genus Ottelia; species Ottelia alismoides. The sequence goes on from JAZKJV010004494.1 coordinate 200,344, forward strand.
CTTCTCCGGGTTGGATACGATACTAGTACTAGGCTTTTGTGGGGCTGCATTTGGCTTATTGATTCTTTGGTAGGTTTTCAACCATGCTATCTGAAAATATCATGCTTGCTCGTACCAAAGTCAGATAGGTGTGGTAGAGGCACCAGGAATTACCTGTTGTTTGCACCTCCTTCAATATCAAAATTTTATTTATTCTAATGATAATTGTAGTCAATGACTCCCTCTTTGATAAATATTTTAGTGAACTATGGAATCTCGGATACTCTAATGACAACAATAAGCAATGACTCCCTCTTTTGATTATATGGAAATTAATTAAAAAAGATATATAAAGTTATATATCTTTTTTTTTGTTCCTATCTCTATAATTTCATCATATATTACAATGTTATATACTATATGTTTGTCAGATAATATATAATTGGGTCTAATGGGGCTATCCCGGGGGAGCCAACTTGGCTACTCCCACCCCTATTTATTTCATTTCTTAAGGTATTTTATGAAAAAATCTGGGGAGATTTAAATCACTATATGACACCATGTTCTCATTCAAATTTCATGTAAAGTAGAAAATCCTAACCCATCCATTTAAAAGGGTCAATTTCAGCAATTCTAAAATCGTTAAAATTTGACAGTCTTGATGGACAGGTTAGGAATGTTTGTTTTAACGAAATTTGAATGAGAACATGGAGTCATATAGTAATATAAATGCCCCCAGATGTTTTCAGAAAATACATTAGAAATAGAAAAAATAAGTATGGGGTAGACAAGTTGGCTCCCCAACCGGGGGTAGCCCCATTAAACCATATATAATTTCATTAGTATTATATTTTATTGTACTCTTATAAGCATTTTCCTTTATAAATTGAGGCTTACTCCTCGACCACCTCAAGGCGACACTCGCCCCAGCAGTACAATTAGATCTTGGAGAGATCCAACAGCCTAATTTAACTCAAATCTTCTCTATTCACAGCAAATATCACCACTAAATAAGTAAATTGTGACCAAGGTCATCTTACTAATTTTCACGAAGCAAAGAAACCATAAAAAGAGAACCAATTATGACAGGATCAATCGCAACAATTTGCACGTTCGAAAATATCCTTTCATCCAAAGGCACAAATATTTGACATGTAAAATTTTCATCATGAGCAAATAATCCAAGGTGTTTGCAAAGCACAAGTTTTGACAATTTATAACAGAACTCTAAGAGATAAAATTATTTGTAAAAAAACTATATCTATCAACATTCAAAGCACAAAACATGAAAATCTCGCAAAGTTAAGCTCAAGTATCATTTTCAAGTTAGGTAATCATGTATAATGTGGAAAGGCGAACCAAGAAATGAAGGAACAGATAGAAACATTAAATGCAAGTGAACAGGTAAGCTATCATATATTGTTAGCACCAAACCATTTTTTGTGAATATGTGGAAGAATCTACAGTTGAATAACATGAAAGTACTATATGAAACGTGAGGAATACTACCTCCGCAAGCCAAATATATCCTTACAAATCTTTTCTGCTCTTCAAGTCCTATTTAGAAAAAGGATAAGCTAATATCAATAATCAAATATCGTTAAGCTTTAACAAAATCAGAAATTTTTTCTACCATATCTAAGAAAATTTATAAATAAGACACTCTTCAGATGCATGCCAAAAAATGACTTGGTTAGTACTGAGAGTAACGAAGGATTGTTTTTTCCAGAATCAATGAATGACCATCCAAAAGATGGGCATCCTAAGTCGTACATTCAATGAATCAAAGAATTTTTTTGAGGTCAAATGAATCAAAGAATTACACGAAAATTTTACAGGAGCCAAATCTCATAAAGGGCTCTTGCATACCCAATTACATTCTCATAGTAAAGTCTCTCATTCTTGATAATCACCCCATTCCTTGATAGCGAGATAGCCCAGACATGGGCCAATACCTTTAATCTGCCTTCATTAGAGCCACTCCAATCGTCCAAAGACCCAGAATTTGGTATCGTACTGACCTCGCAGGCAAAACAGACTCACAGTGTCCCACATCCGCTTGGACTCAGGGCATACGAAGAGTAGATGGGTTGTGTCTTCAAGGGTTTCCACACATAAAACGCATACCCATCACATCTTGGGAAAATCTTGGCCCTCCTTGCCCATGTTATAATGCATCTCCTACTAAGCAGCCACAAGAAAATCTTAATCCACATGGGAATCTTCCATTCCCTGCTTCATGCACAGTCCCATGACATAATCCCTGGATTGAACATAGGGGAAGAACGGATCTTGTATGCTTTTTTGACTAAGAACAGGTCATCCCTCCATATCCAAGAATTATGTCCCTTTGATGGCGCCCTCCAAAATGACGAGCTTGTCGAATAAACCCATGAACTCCACTCTTTGATCAGAGAGTTCAAATACAAAAAGTGATCCACGTGGACCACACCCGGCAACCCAAACCTCCTCATTCAAGAGTCCTTACTCCATGCCAAAGCAAACAATTGGGGACAGAGATCGCAGAGAGCTCCCTTCTCTATCTAGTCGTCCTTTCACAACAGAGAAGCACTGTCCGTCCTCCAACATCGGACACAACGAAGAAACCACCTACAATAAAGTCGAGCAAATACCCTTCCAGAACATACAGGGAGATGCCACAGCATCCATACTCGTAAATAAACCAGACTAAGTCCTATAAATGGATCGAACCAAGATCTCAATATGCAAGCATGACCTTACTCATCTTCATTGGCAGCAAGACCCCGTAATCCTCCCTTTTTGGCTGACCTGATCATTACATCTCACTCGACTAGTAAAATCCCCACACCTAACAAGGATTAGAAAATCGTCACATCAAAGCCTCGTTGTGCTTACAAACACCAACTGGAAGCACTCGTAAAGATAGTAAGAACACAGGGGTAGTTGAGAGCACCACCACCACCACACCGCTAGAAAGGTGAGATGTGTTCCACACTGCCAACTTCTTTTCCAGCTTCCCAATCACAAGTGTCCAATCTACTTGCCTTAGCATGTCAGAAACTAATGCCAGCCCAAGATAATATATAGGAAAGCTTCCTGCACAGTCCCCGGAATCATCTCACACAATTTCACCTCCTTAGGTGCCAGCCCAAAGAGGACAAAGGTTGATTCTGCCTTGATTAAATCAAAACCCAGAAAGGTCATCAAAGATGACAAGAACTACTTGGATCCCCTTACATGCAAATACCCCTCGATTAATGAAGAAGATTGTCTCATGCATATACTATAAAAGTGTGATCGAAATATCATCTTTGGAGAAGCTGTTGTTGAACATCCCTCCTCACCAACTAACTTAACCATGACCAATAAGGCATCGGATACCAATACCAAGAGAAAAAAGGTCAAAAAGTAACCCTGCTTGAGTCCCCGTTGGGGTTAAAAGAACCAATCCCCCCTCAAGTCACCCATTACTCAAAACATAGCAAGAGAATGTTGTGATACATCCCAATATCCAGCAAATCCGCTCATCCAAAAAGCACCAAGGCGGGTTGTATTAGTGAAATGATAGAATTAAAACTGTCTTAAGTTGGTTAAGAAAGACCTTGATCAGGATGAGATATATCACATTTGACAAGGAGAAGGTCCGAAGTTTTCAACACTATGCACGATATCCTTTTTCAGGAGAAGGAAGATCAAAGACATGTTCAATCTTCCTGGACCATGAATTCTGTAACCAACGATATGACATCATTTTTCACCATGTCCCAGAAGAACATTTAGGACATCCATCCCAGGAGACCCATTCACATTGAGGTCAAAAACCATCGCGCGTACTTCATCTGGACAAAAATCTCTAACAAGAAAATCAATCTGCTCCTGTGTTGTTTTGAGAAAACAATAACTAATTCATGAGGTGAGGGTTCTCTTATATAGAAGAGAGACTCGTTGGGTAAACGACATAAAGATGACGGAGAGAATAGAGAACACATAAAAGAAGCAAAAAAAATAATATGTATCTCAAAACTCCCCCTCAAGATGGAGCATATATGTCAATCATGCTCGGCTTGGAACATCTCTAGAAAGGCCCTCTGGCTAGGGCCTTGGTGTGCACGTATGTTGTCTGATCTCTTGAACTAACATGAGTAGTGGAGATGAAACCTTTCTAAATCATGCCTCGAGTGTAGTGACAATCTACCTCAATATGATTGGTCCTCTCATGGAAGGATGGGTTGTTGGCAATGAAGAGAGCAACCTATTTGTCATATTGGAGTGCATGGGAAGAGACATCTCAATTGTTAGGTCAATAAGAACAGATCTAACCCACATCATCTATGTACTAACTTGTGCCATGGTCATGTATTCTGATTCCACACAAGATCTAGCGACCATTGTCTGTTTCTTGCTCTTCCATGACAGCAAGAAACTCTCTATGAACAATGCAAAGCAAGAAGTAGACTTCCTGTCCTTGGGACACTCTGCATAATATACATCTGCATAAGCTGTGATAGCAAGGGATGTACCTCTACTAAATAGAAGACCAAACTAAGCTTTAAATTGTTGCCATCGTTCGCCCATCTACTGGAAACCCCGGACCGGGTATCTTGGGAAGATGACCTATTGTGGGACCTGATACTTGTTTTCGATGCTATCAGAAGGGACATTGAGAGGCTGAGTGCCCAAACCCTAGGGTTGTTGTAGACCATTTATGCACCACTGAGAACCGTGAAGATCCTGCTCCAGATAATCAGGAAGCATCTGAAGAGGATCAAGCCACATTAACTTCTTGAAGTGGATGGAGATATATCCGAATCTTTTCTGGTAATTGAACATGATGACTTTATCGCTCCAGACAGCGCACCCACAAGCATCCTACTTGTCCCTGTTGCCAATGACACTGACAGTTGGTTGCGACGCAGCATATTTCGAACCACATGCACCTCAGGAGGATATCACTGCTCGTTGATTATTGACATAGGGAGCATTGAGAATTTTGTGTCTCAAGAAATGGTCTACAAGTTGGAATTGCCAACTCAACCACTCGAGAAACCGTATAGTGTGGCATGGTTTCGAGGCGGCACTCAACTCCCGATCCACTACCAGTGCCTCGTTAGCTTCTCGATTGGTCCATCTTATAAGGACGAGGTATGGTGCCATGTAGCTCCTACGGATGTCTGTCATATGCTACTCGGGAGACCTTGGTAGTTTAATCGGGACATTGAACACAAGGGAAAATTGAACGCTTACTCATTCCTTCTAAACAAGGTGTGTGACCCTCAGGCCACAACACGAGGCCCTTAGCCCTCGACAGGTGGCTTCTCTTCGATCTGTGGCCACACAATCTACTAAAAGCACTTTGTCGTCAAAGCCTTCGATCCCCGCGCTTGTAATGTTAATGGAAGCCCATACATTCCAACGGGAAGCTCAAGAGAGATCCACTATTTACGCATTGGCGAGACGTGAAGTGAACGAACAAGAGACAACCTTACCCAAAGTTCCATATGAGGTAAAACCAATCAATCAGGAGTTTGCAGACATTATGCCCGAAGAATACCTGAACTCTGAAGGATTACCCCCATTACAAGACATTCAACACCACATTGACCTAGTCCCTGGAGCAAGCTTACACATTTACCACATTATCGGATGAGTCTGAGTTAACACGAAGAGATGAGAAAGCAGGTCACTGATCTTCTACGGCATGGGTATGTCCGTGAGAGCATGAGTCAAGTGCTTGTTCCTGCTCTACTTGCACCAAAAAAAGATGGCACAAGGAGGATGTGTGTGGATAGTCGTACCATCAACAAGATAACGGTCAAGTATCGCTTTCAGATTCCACTCCTTGGTGATATGCTCGACATGCTATCAGGTGCCAAATTATTTTCCAAGATGGATCTTCGGAGCGGGTACCATCAGATTCGCATCCGGCCTGGAGATGAATAGAAGACAGGTTTCAAGACAAAAGAGGGCCTTTATGAGTGGACAGTAATGCCCTTCAGTCTGTCTAAAGCCCCTAGCACTTTCATGTGTACCATGAATCCGGTATTGCGACCCTTCATCAGTAAATTTGTGGTAGTGTACTTTGATGACATATTGATTTACAGCTTGACTAAAGATGACCACTTAGCCTACTTGCAGCAAGTCTAGGAAACCTTGAGAACCCAACAATTATTTGTCCATCTTAAAAAATGCTCCTTCATGTCTGACATGGTCCTCTTCTTGGGATACATTGTCACTACTGACGGACTCAAAGTTGACCCCTCCAAGGTTCAAGCCATTTACAGCTGGCCAGTGCTACGAACCCTCACCGAGATTCGCAGCTTTCTGAGGCTGGCTTCTTTCTATCGGTGTTTCATCCTAATTTTAGTGCTTGTGTTGCTCCTTTCATAGATTGCATGTGTAAAGGTGCATCAACATGGATTCCTGAAGCAGAAGCAAGCTTTCATAAGCTGAACAGTTGACCAATGCCCTTGTCTTGGCACTTCCTGATTTCTCTAAGGTTTTTGTAGTTGACTGTGATGCCTCACATATTGGGATTGGTGTCGTCCTGAGTCAGGAAGGAAGACCCGTGGCATATTTCAGTGAAAAGTTAAATGAGGCTCGGTCACGATATTCCACATATGATGTCGAATTCTACGCCATGGTGCAAGCTCTCAAGCATTGGAGGCATTATCTAATTCAACGTGAATTTGACCTTAACTCTGATCATAAAGCCTTAAGATAACTGAACACTTAAAAAACCCTTAACAAGTGTTATGCAAGTGGGGTAGTTTCCTCCAAGAATACACCTTCCTTCTTAAGCATGAGGCTGGGATCCTGAATTGTGTGGTTGATGCGTTAAGCAAACGAACACATATCCACAATGTAAGCACAACGGGATATAATACTCTCAAGGATCTTTATCCCACTGATCTCGACTTCAGATCTATTTATGCAGAGTGTGTTGGAACTGGACAAGATTCGACAGCCACTTATGTCCTTCATGAGGGATTCTAGTGCGAGGCACGCCGACCGCGCATTCCCGCCACTTCCCTTCGAGAGAATCTCATTTCAGAACTGCATAACAACGGGTTAGCAGGACACTTTGGAAGGGATAAGACAGTGGCTTTCCTCCAAGAGCGATTTTATTGGCCTCAATTACGGAAAGATGTTACAAGATTTGTGCAAAAATGTCAAATATGTCCGAGATACAAAGTCCACATGTAGAACACTGCCTTTACACACCTCTTCCAATCCCTCTAGGATCGTGGGAAGACATCATCGTGGATTTTGTACTGGGCTTACCCCTCACGGTACAGAAAGTTGACTCTATTTTTGTGATTGTTTATAGATTTTCTAAGATGGCACATTTCATTGCATGCAAAAAAACTTCAGATGCATCTCATGTTGCAGATTTGTATTTTCTTGATGTCGTTCGATTGCATGGTGTTCCTCGTTCTTTTACTTCGAATCGTGATACCGGATCTTTGAGTCATTGGCACACGCTTTGGTCTCGTCTCGGTACTTGTATGCAATACAACACTGCTTATCATGCACAAACAGATGGACAAAAGCAGTTAATAGATCTCTAGGGAATTTATTGCCATGTCTTGCAGGGGACTCTCCGTCCAAATGGGATCTAATTCTTCCTCAAGTCGAATTTACGTATAACAGTTCCACTAATAGATCCACCGTCAAATCACCATTTGAGAGTGTGTATGATTTTCCTGTTCCCCAGTTTCTAGACCTTACGCCCACAACCATGCATGGGAGGACTAGTGCAACAACTAAGGATCTGGTCGAAAACCTCACCCATATCCATACCGAAATCTGAACCAAACTCCAAGCCATGACCTAGAAATACCAACCCAAGCCAACCTACACCACAAAGAGAGTGAGTTTAGAGTTGGAGATTTAGTGATGGTCCACCTAAAAAAAGAGAGGATCCCTTTGAGCGTCCACTAAAAATTGAGTGTTCGAAAGATTGGCCCATTCCGAATCCTCAAATGAATCTGGCAGAATGTCTACCTACTAGATCTGTCGTCGGATGTTCAGACGTCACCAGTCTTTAATGTTTCAGATATTTTCTTATATCATGGAGATGGCCATCCAGATGTGACCATGCCAGTCGATTCCGTTGATGATACGCACCAACCACCAGATACGACCGATACCGATCAGATAGAGGATATTGTTGAAGTGCGAGATATGACAACAAGACGCGGCCTCTTCTGACATTATTTAGTCAACTGAAAGGGACGATCTTTGACAAATTGCACAAGATTGACGAGGATGAGCTTCGACAGCTCCGCCCCGATATACTCCAAAATTATTGCAATGCTATTTCGACGGAGCAAGATTCTTCTCATCAGCGGGAGTTGATGCAGCATGAGAACCCTTACATATTTTATTTATTTTAGTTTCGTCTAGTTATGTTACGTGACATTATTTTAATTTAAATAATTGGGTCTAGATTTTTATTTTAACATGTAAAAGGCCCATTATACAAAGCCTTCTTATTTTCCTGCTTTATTTGAAGACATGGTGTATGTTGGTGGGAGTTAGCCTATATAAGGCTCCCCCACCCCATGGGAAAAGGCAATTGAATGAGATTACTTATTTTCCTCAGTAATTCACTCTCCCCCCTCTCCCTATTCTCTCTCGAACCCTAATTTCACACAATGTTGTCGTCCTTCTCCCCTTCTTCCATCTTCGACCCCGCCGCTTCCTCCCCCTCTTGCCCTCACCCCTCTAACACCACCACTTTCCCTTCGCCACAACTTGCGCCACCAGTCCTACCCTTTCCCCTCTCCAACATCGCCCCACCATCCCTTGGCCATCACCCACGCCAGCCACCATCCACCAGCTCTCCAACCACCGCCGTCGCGACCCTCCATATTGTCGCCAACGCACTGCCAACAACTCCCCTTCTCGTGCAGCCACCTATCTTCCGGCCCATGCCGCCACCGCATCCACACCGACTCCTCCCCACCTCCCTCAGTCTCTCCCCAACCCATTCTTGCTCGCCAACCCCGCTACTACGTCGCCTCCATCTCCCGCGTCACCGTTGCTTCTGCCTGTTGTCGGCAAACCATAACTGCAGCACGGCACCGTCACCATCAGGATAGAAGCACTGCGCAAAGTCCTCTTTGCTTGTGGTAATGAGATCCATCCCCTCAAGAATTTACCTATCTTTTGGCAGTGGATTGTTATTCATCTTGGTCTTGGTGGAGGATTAATTCACGTTGTCTGCAATGATTAGCATCAAAAACTCATAATCTATTGGCTATTTGGGTATGCGCATCTAGTGGAAAGCAATGCCGCTCTTACTCCTGTGTTGGTACTCGTTCGTCCGGGATTTATCTGTTGTAGCATTTTTCAGAATTCATTCAAGTCCTTTGTTTGCAATACGAATTTTTTTAGTTCATCCTTTTAGCCAGAGTCCTTATTTCATTTAACTCTAGTAACAAAAGTCTGGTGGTTTTCTCTATTTTCAAAAATTAAGAGAATAGATCAGTCTGACGTGTTAATTCAAGTTGCGGTCGTTTGAATTCGTAGTTGCATCACCTTCATTTTCAGAAAGAGCCTCACCATGGCGGACCCACTCACCATTGGGATAGACCAAAATACCACCACCATATCACGAAAGCCATCCTCAAGCATCCAACTCCACTTAAATATGAACCAGGAAGAGAATCCTCTCCCACTGCATGTATCTAAGCACAAAGGAGTGTGGTCCGACTGCAATCTAAGAAAGAACGTAACACACACCAAACTGAACGCCTCCAAAGCCTCCATAAACAAAAGAAATCTGTCAATCTGTGATCTCGATGAGGAGTTTCTCCAAGTGTACTTGCAGTTGTCTGCATCAAGAACCTCTCCACCACCTCCCTAAAAAGCACGGAGCTAGGATCTTGCACCCCTCTCCCACCAGACCTATCCTCAGAGTATAGTGTAACATTGAAGTTGCCCCCAACAATCCAGGCCACCTCCGGAAGCTACTACTCACCTCATGCAACTCCCCCCATAGGACAACATTCCATAAACCATTCACGGCACCATACACCGACATCACCAGCAGTCTTGATTTATCCATGCTCAAAACAACTGAAACCGAATGGGTCAAGATCATCTCCTCATCCAAAACAAACATTTCACCATACCAAGCGATGATTATCACCCCAACACTGCTCACTGCTGGAGAGGCTCTGAATTCAATAAGATGAGGTCGTGAAGTAGATCTCCATCGAATCGAGTCCCAGGAACCGATCTTTGCCTCTTGCAAACAGGACAAGTCCACCTTTGAAGAAACAAGCATAGCACCAATTGCCATTCTTTTCTTGGGTTGACCTAACTCGTGGAAGTTCCAGATTAAGCATTTCATTGGGAAACAAAAGGGACTCCCTCTGCCACCCGAACGCCAACAATTTTCGCCACCTCCAGCTGAAAAACATCCTTCTCCTTGAGATCTTCAACGGGTATTTCAAAAACTGCTCCTACAGATTCCACATCAGGTTCCACATACTAATCAGTCCTCCCTCCCAACCTTCCATCACCATATCGGCAGACAGTGGAAATCCCCTCCCCTTCAGGGATTTCCAACCTAAAGGTAATGGAAAAAACCTTAAGCGCGTCACGAAGCGAAAAGATCGCATCATACGCGATCGGGAGCAACTCGTCATACCAGTTGCTCGGGGCAGCGTATTTTAAAAACTGAAATGCTTAATCTGGAAAGCATCTAGTGGAAAGCAATGCCGCTCTTACTCCTGTGTTGGTACTCGTTCGTCCGGGATTTATCTGTTGTAGCATTTTCAGAATTCATTCAAGTCCTTTGTTTGCAATACGAATTTTTTTAGTTCATCCTTTAGCCAGAGTCCTTGTTTCATTTAACTCTAGTAACAAAAGTCTGGTGGTTTTTCTCTATTTCAAAAATAGAGAATAGATCAGTCTGACGTGTTAATTCAAGTTGCGGTCGTTTGAATTCGTAGTTGCATCACCTTCATTTTCAGAAAGAGCCTCACCATGGCGGACCCACTCACCATTGGGATAGACCAAATACCACCACCATATCACGAAAGCCATCCTCAAGCATCCAACTCCACTTAAATATGAACCAGGAAGAGAATCCTCTCCCACTGCATGTATCTAAGCACAAAGGAGTGTGGTCCGACTGCAATCTAAGAAAGAACGTAACACACGCCAAACTGAACGCCTCCAAAGCTTCCATAAACAAAAGAAATCTGTCAATCCCGTGATCTCGATGAGGAGTTTCTCCAAGTGTACTTGCAGTTGTCTGCATCAAGAACCTCTCCACCACCTCCTAAAAAGCACGGAGCTAGGATCTTGCACCCCTCTCCCACCAGACCTATCCTCAGAGTATAGTGTAACATTGAAGTTGCCCCCAACAATCCAGGCACCTCCGGAAGCTACTACTCACCTCACGCAACTCCCCCCATAGGACAACATTCCATAAACCATTCACGGCATCATACACTGACATCACCAGCAGTCTTGATTTATCCCTCCTCAAAACAACTGAAACCGAATGGGTCAAGATCATCTCCTCATCCAAAACAAACATTTCACCATACCAAGCGATGATTATCACCCCAACACTGCTCACTGCTGGAGAGGCTCTGAATTCAATAAGATGAGGTCGTGAAGTAGATCTATATCGAATCGAGTCCCAGGAACCGATCTTTGCCTCTTGCAAACAGGACAAGTCCACCTTTGAAGAAACAAGCATAGCACCAATTGCCATTCTTTTCTTGGGTTGACCTAACTCGTGGAAGTTCCAGATTAAGCATTTCATTGGGAAACAAAAGGGACTCCCTCTGCCACCCGAACGCCAACAATTTTCGCCACCTCCAGCTGAAAAGCATCCTTCTCCTTGAGATCTTCAACGGGTATTTCAAAAACTGCTCCTACAGATTCCACATCAGGTTCCACATACTAATCAGTCCTCCCTCCCAACCTTCCATCACCATATCTGCAGACAGTGGAAATCCCCTCCCCTTCAGGGATTTCCAACCTAAAGGTAATGGAAAAAACCTTAAGCGCGTCACGAAGCGAAAAGATCGCATCATACGCGATCGGGAGCAACTCGTCATACCAGTTGCTCGGGGCAGCGTATTTTAAAAAAATTGAACGATGAAACCACATGATCCAAGAACACTTCTCGGATCATTTCATCTAAACCACAAACGGGTATTAGAGTTACCTCTTGAAGCGTGGTTGCGATCGAGTCTCTAAACGAAGAGACCTCCTGTCTCAAGTCTGATCCAAGGGAGGAGACGTTTGCAAGCGTGTTGATGAAACATGTGCTCCTCGCAATCCATGTTGATGATCTAAGTGGTGAATCTCTTGATCTCATCACACGAGATATGATGTCTTCACGAGCGAGATGCACCGAAGGAGACGGAGTTCCATGAGCAGTCGGAGCGGCGGCACGACGGCGTGACGACGACGGCAATTCTCTCTAGGGCACAAGGTGGACGGCCACTAAGAGAGAGAGATATGGGACGTGTAGTATGAGAATGAGAGAGATTACTCAATTTTTGTGTGTGTTTAAAGAAGAGCTAGGGTTGCCTCTTCTTTTATAGTATTTTGGGAATCTATGTGAAACACAAAATCAATTGTTGAGATTGATTTGTATTTCTATTCAATGGCCATGATTTTTGTTGTAAAAATTAAAAAAACAACAACAATTAATTTAGATTAAATTAAATATATTGAATAATCAGTATAATTTAATTTGAACTAAATTAATTAGCATAGAAGGATTAGGAAGGAGGTCACTCACCTCCCTAAAATAGGGGAGACGACCACCTTGAGAACAAGTCAAAGGGTGGTTATCCACCATCCATTTAAATGGATGGTGTTGGTCCCACCAACATAATCCTTCATATATATACACACACACACACACACATACATAACAACTTTTGTTGTAAATTAAGTCAACAACAACAACAAAGCCTTTTCCCACAATTAAGTAGGGTCGGCTACATGGATTCTTCGCCTCCATTCAGATCTATCTTGGGTCAATCTCGGACTTATATCCAAAAAGCTAAGATCCCTTCGTATAGTCTCTTTCCAACACTTCTTGGGTCGTCCTCGCCCTCTCTTAGCCGGCTCAACATCCCAACACTCGCATCTCCTAACCGGTGCATCAATTGACCTTCTTTGCAAATGACCAAACCATCTTAAGCGGTTTTCTCGCATCTTATCCTCGATCGGAGCTACACCAACTTTCTTTCTGATTGCATCATTCCGAATCCGATCTTTACGTGTATGTCCACACATCCATCTTAGCATTTTCATTTCTGCTACAGCCATTCTCTGCACATGTCTATGGTTCACAGGCCAACATTCAGAACCATAAAGCATAGCAGGTCTCACGGCTGCTTTGTAAAACTTTCCTTTAATTTTTAAAGAAATTTTCTTATCACAGAGAACAGCGGAGGCTCCTCTCCACTTTAGCCAGCCTGCATTTATTCTATTAGTAACATCTCCATCAATTTCCCCATCATGTTGCAAAATAGATCCCAGATATCTAAAAGAATCTCTCTTCTGAATGTTATCGTCACCAATCTTCACCTCGATTCCTTCACCATTTCAAAGGTGCATTCCATATATTCCGTCTTTTCCCTTCTTATACGAAAACCTTTAGTCTCCAATGCATGTCTCCAAACCTCAAGCTTCTCATTTACTCCATCTATAGTCTCTTCAATCAACACAATATCATCAGCAAATAACATACACCAAGGTAACTCATCCTGAATGTGACTTGTCAACTCGTCCATAATCAAAGTAAAAAGAAATGGACTCAAAGCTGAACCTTGATGTAAACCAATGTTGATATCAAAATAGTCAGTCTTCCCCGTCGGGGTCCTTACACAAGATAAAGCCCTGTCATACATATCCTTTATGAGATTAATGTATAGGACAGGTGCTTGTCTCTTCTCCAAAACTCCCACAGTATCTCTCGTGGGACGGAATCATAAGCCTTCTCCAAATCAATAAAGATCATATGGAGATTCTCCTTTTAGCTCTATAAATCTCCATTGTTCTCCTCAGCAAATGGATGGCTTCAATAGTTGAGCGACCTGGCATGAATCCGAATTGGTTTTGTTGTAAATTACTCGGGCTTGGGACCGGCCATGGCTGAGTTTTGTTGTAAATTAAATCACAAAAAATAATTCTAATTAATTTTGTGAATAATGCAATCATGTCGTTAAATAATTGTGAATCATATCCACAACCAAAAATAAAATTAATTGTATTTTCAATTGATTTCCAATGTGAATCCAATTCACATTAATAACTAATTTGAATATATCATTTACAATAAGCTCTCTCTCTCTCATATATTATAAATCACATTTATAATATATACAATAATATGGATAGTGTTATCCACATTATTCATATCCTTGATAATTAAACCATATTTAATCATCTTAGATCTCTATTCTCATGTTCCCAAATAACATGAATCACATTCAAATTAATCACATCTTTGATAATTAAATCACATTTAGTTATCTTAGATAACTCTCCTTACATGGTCAAATAATATGAATCAAATTCATATTATTTAATATTTATGATAATTAAATCACATTTAGTTATCAATTTTCTCATTGCTCAGACACATTATCAACAATGGAGTTATCCTTGAACTCTTTCAAGAATAATACGCTTTCTTGTGGATACTGGAGACAGGGACAGGGCGATTGTACGTTCCACATATAGTGACTTGGATATTAAGATCCCTATCTCAAATCTAGATCAAGGGGACCTACCAAAGATGTTTGATTAAATCAGAACCGTAAATCTAATCTTCGCATTGCATCTGAATCATATTCATATCAATGACCACCATTTGGCTAAGATCAGATTACTTCTCTATTGAGAGGAGTCACTATCCAGACATGTTACATCACTTCCTCGAAATGGAAGCGCATGGTTATACAATCGTTTATGGTCACATCACCCTAAGGTATGACTATTACATTTACATCATGCATACTGGAAGACCTAAAATAAAATTCAATGTTTCACATCAATTTAGATAGTCTCCATCAGGGTTCTATCACTAAGTTTCTCATTTGATTATTGGAAGTCGGTATCGAACCTATACTTTCCAAAAGCATATATCATACATAGGTATCGATCAAATACTTTCCAAAAGCATATATCAAACCTACAAATTCAGTCAAGCTTCCAAAGCGAGACGACCATGCACGGAACTTGATTCCCAATATCTCATGAGTGAGCTTATGTCTTTCGATTCAATAATGAAAATGTATGATATTTTTTAGAGATCGTATTACTCATATGGCCTTGTATGCATACCAGTGTGTCGGTCTATAGACCTTGATTAGATCATCAACCTATCGATCTGTCAAATGTACATACTCAGACATACAGTAACACATATGTCTCCGGTCAGAGGAGGCGTGCCCATAGCACCTCGCACCTGCAAATAAAACCACGCCCCCACCCGTGCCGCCCAGACCATCCCTTGAAACGACCGTGTCCCCCTTCACAATAGGTGTCAGCCGCTCGCCGGGGGAGATTGGGAAAGTCAAAGCTGAAAAGCTCCATACAATCACCTTCTCCTTCATCGCTTTCCCCAGGAGAAACCACCACAAGAGGCGATCCGAAGATGGATGTCAGCAAGAAAAGAGGCTGGACCAATGAAAGATCGGTGGACCCGATTCCCCAGCCCATCTGAACAATCCAAAGCACCTAAACGGGGCACCCGACCATCGAATCCAGCAGGTGCTCCATTCGGATCCCTAGCACCATCAAAACAAATCGAAACCAGAAAGGTGTTTGCATCGGGCGTAGGTCGCTTCGACTTATCATGATGTAAGACCACGCGAGCCGAACCAAAAGGATTCGGAAGGTCCTTAATCGGGTTCGCCAGCGAGCCCAAACTCGAAGCCAAGGAAGGCCCACGGAGCGTTGCCTCCAAGAAAGATTAAGCAGGGACTCCTTCTGACATTCGAACATGCAGCAAAGGATTTTCTACCTTCCCGAAATGCCTCAAAACACGTACTAACCAATGCCGGTTCAGCTCCTCTACCTGGGCCGACAGACGTCATCATCCCCTCTACTCAGGCGTCACTCCCATCAAAAGCAGAAGCACCAAGGCCACCACCTTCCTCCTTATCAAAGGCAGACAACCAAAGGGGGAAGATTCTTCGCCCAATCTTGAGCCTATGCTCGAGAGGGTAGGGTAAGTTTCTCTCCACATATCTGCAGCACCTCATGCGAGCCATCACCAGCTTTTAGCCTCGAGCTAATCAGCAGTTCCACCTCCCCCAATTGACGAAGTGTCGGTTGAAAACATTCCCACAGAGCGGCACCGCAATAGAACTCCCACCAATCAAATTTTCCAAGATGGAACCCCATGGCCGTTCATACCATCAAGGAGTCGTGGCCTCCTCTATCGCACAAGATCCCTCAGCTCCGGGGGAACACACTCATCCAAGGTCCCCGCCAATAATGCATGCGCTCCCTCGTCTGACAACCACTGAATGCAGAGGATCCGCCTTGGCAACCAGATCGAATATGCTCGCCTTCCCTGGCCACTCTTAGCCTGGCCTAGATACCGTCGAGGTCCTCCATCTTACCCTCACCCATAATCGAGCCATCCAGGGGACGTGCAAGCTCCTTGTTCTTCGACAAGCGCCACAGCAAGCCAATCATCTCACCATTTGACAGAAGCTGACGAGGTTTCACACCCTTGCTCCCATCAGCAAGAACCCTCTTACTTGGCAGACATCCTACATTGATACATTCTCGCCTTCGATGACTTGGGTTTCCACAACTGAAACACAAATGCTTCGTGGTTGGGCACATCTTCGAGATGTGGCCGGGAGAGCCACATCTGAAACACCACCGTTGTGTGTCACCCCGAAGTTTAAAGTCCCGAATCTTCTTGCGAGGCGCGGTCCAAAGGCCATCCCCGACCAAGTCCTCCATCACTTCATCTTTTATATATGCACTAAACATGTAGAAATTAATTGCCACTACACTAGATACTCGATACAAAGAGAGTTGATGTATACTACCCTTCACAAATCAGACTGTGGCGCCCTCGGATATAGTACCCATTTACGCCGCATTCGCACTATTCATTCACAAATAATCGCATTATGTTAATGAAAATCAAGGAAAATTTTTTGCATTATTTATTGCATATGACATTCAATCCACATTTTATAATCACAAGACCAATAAAGACAAGTGCCAGCAATCATCCTATTTTATTAATTTCCATATTTTTACATTATGTATAAATAGCTGACAGTACATATAGTATCCCACATGTGCTAAAAAGATAATGAAAAGATAATGCAAAAGAAATTTTGGTGGCAATGTCTTTGTTGGATCTGTGGTGATGAATGTGATTTGATGTCATATGCAATAGCAACGCGAAAAAAAATCCTTGATTTTCAATACTTTGCGCGATCACATGTGAGTGTAATAGTGAGAATGCTTCGTAAACGGGTACCCGGTTCTGAGAGAGTCTCAGCTTGGTATCAGAGTCGTGTTACATCGATACGCACATTCGTAGTATTACAATTCCGATAGCATTAAGCTCCCGGATAGCGACAATCTTCCCACTTATCGAGAGTCCGAGAAGAGAAATTGATATTCGAATTCAATCACCACAGATGTCACCAATTTCATCAATCTTCATATTATATCCCAAGAAGAGAAAAAGCATATATGATAAGTATATGTGAATGGAACTTTTTATGACTAAAAATAGTTCTCATGCAGAGCCATGGCATCCTGACCAGGCTGGAGACGACTGACCAGCTAGCACACAAACTGACCGCTCTCGAAGATCTTCAGCAGCAGCAGGATGCTATGCAAGATCAGCAGGATAAGATTTGTCTCAGCAGCCAGAGATTGCCGACAGGCAGACGGACATGGAGCTCAGATTTGAGGAGTTGTAGATTCCACCAACCGTCCATCTCACGATGACACACCCAGGACCAACGACAATCAGTAGAGGTACAACAGCCTCATTTCGATGATCCACTTGAGGAGATACTAGAGCATGGAGCAGATGATGGAGACTACAACAAAGAGCATGACCCTGTTGACTTTGTAGACGAGGATGCAAGCGAATACTCTTCTATCCGCAAGCATCAGTCGGTATTTACTTCTTACCAGCGAGCCAATGTGCCCATGTTTGAGGCACTGGTACGTCAGATCTTGCTGAGCAGTGGCTCAAGAGAGTGATAAAGGTGTTGAGGATGATTCGTACGCCACGAGACACATGGTTATCTTTCATGGAGTACTCACTGACAGGTTTCGCAGAGAGATGGTGGGATGCAGTAGTTTCTGAGTTAGGTCGCGAGCCTACATGGGATGATTTTGAGACACGATTCAGAGCCCAACTTCATTTCTGCGAAGTGGAAGGAGTCCCAGCGTCGACTTTTTGTAGAGCTTCGTCGGGGACGGATGACAACTAGAGGCTACTTCGTCAAATACATCGAGCTTTCATGAGTCTCATGACACACACCAGCAGTTGCCGCATTTCCAGAGGAGAGTCTGGAAAATTCATCAAAGGCATGAAGGCAGAGGTGCAGGAGAAGCTGGCTGGATTACACATCACTTCCATTTCCGAGGCTACGGACGCAGCGGAGAAGTTTGAGGATATCCGTGAGAGATGTTTTGATAGTTTCGTCTGGAGCGGTACCTAGACCACAACGATCATTTGGGCCGATACGACGATCTTTCCAGCAGCAGAGGTCGGACAGGAGATTTTGACCTACGAGTTCGTCATTCTCAGGTAGTGCTCGCTCATTTCCATCGACTACCCTAGGAGGAGCACTTGTCGGAAGTAGCACAGATTCCCCTCGACCATCTGGGTCGCAGCGAGCAGTCAGACCCCCAGCAGGATTGGCTCGGAGCACAGACACGACATTCCATCTACCTGACTAGTCTGATGTTACTTGTATCATGAGTGGGGGACATAACCGGCATCAATGTCCCCAGAGATCTGGTGAGCCCCAACCACAGCCTTCACAGTCGCAGCCTCAGGCACAGCGTTCAGGGAGTTTCCGTGGTAGGAACTCCAACTTCAGGAGACAGCAGCAGAGACAGACACAGAGTATGGCAAGTTCCAGTACCGCACCAGCCAGACAGGGTCAACTATACACGGTGATCGAGGAGCAAGCACGTTCAGCAGCTACTGTGGTGAAAAGTATGATCTCAGTCTTAGGCTGACCTTTCCATGTTTTGTTTGATTCTGAAGCGACACATTCTTTCCCTTACTTCGAGGCTACTAGCTTCTTTAGATATAATTGTAGAGAATATCTTCTCCATATCACATCCGGGGGCCAGGTGTCAGTTGTTCGTCATTTCACTGATAGTCAGGCACTTGTCAGTACTAATTGGTGGTCCTGAGATGATTGCAGATTTTTACTCCTACAACTTGATGAGTTTGACTTGATTCTCCGCAAGGATTGGTTATCATCTCATCATACTCTTGTTGATTGCTTTAAGAAGACAGTTGTCTTTAGGATTCCAGATTTACCCGAGTTCACTTTTGAGGGTACTACATGACTCCAAAATGGAGTATATTTCACTGTTGCGAGCTCAACGACTTGTTGATCAGGGTTGTGATTCCTATCTAGCATTTTTTCGAGAGGTATTTGATCATGCGCCGATGGCAGAGGACATCCGGGTAGTATCAGACTATCCAGATTTGTTTCCTGATGAGCTACCAGGATTACCTCTTGAGAGAGATCGAGTTCAAGATCACATTACTATCAGATACACAACCGATCTCTATGATACCATATCGCATGGCACCAGCCGAGTTGAGAGAGCTGAAGGTGCAGTTGCAGGAGTTACTTGTCTTGGGATTCGTGAGGTCGAGCACTTTACCTTGGGGTGCTCCGATTCTATTTGTCATCGCATGAGCGGGATTCCCACCCCATGACTTGAAGTTGGCGACAGTTGTCTTTGCCTTGAAGATCTGGCGCCACTATCTATATGGGGAGAATTTCAAAGATCTTCACAAACCACAAGAACCTGAAGTTATATCTTTGCTTAGAAGGAGTTAAACATGAGGCAATGCAGGTAGCTTGAGCTACTAAGGATTATGATTGCATGATCTCTTACCATCCAAGTAAGGGAAATGTGGTGGTCGTTGCACTTAGCAGAAGAGCTCATGCAGATGGTACAGCGAGCTGGTTATACACGTGGGATATGCTTGCAGCTTTGACCGATTGGCATCCTCAAGAAAGCGCATCGATTTCTACCGTCGTGCCTCCACGATTCAGCACTTTGTGGGATCGCATCGTCGAAGGTCAGAAGTCAGATCCATAGATTCGATATAGATACATGCGCACTATCAAGAATGAGGATGATGATTTTGTGCTGACAGTGTCCATTTTATGGAAGGCAGGACGGGCCGTGCCCAACGACGAGCAGCTACGCAGAGACATACTTGATGAGGCACACAGTTCATGATTATCTATCCATCCAAGCAGCACGAAGATATAATGTGATCTGCGTCCATGGCCTTAAATTTCGCCGAAATTCGGCCGAAATGGCTATATCAATCGAAATTTGGGGGGGTCTAGTTCAAAAAACCACCGAAATGACCGAAATTTCCGGTCGAATTTCGACCGAATATTCGTTTCGGTCCCTTACCGAAATGAAACTGAAATCCGACTTTTAAGCCTTGTCTGCATCAACATTTATGGTGGATGGAATGAAGCGTGATGTGGCGCTATATGTCAGTAGATGCATGACCTGTCAGATGGTCAAGGCCGAGCACAGGAAACCAACAGGATTACTGCAGTCTCTCCACATTCCCGAGTGGAAGTGTTGGAGCATTTCTATGGATTTTGTCACAGGTCTACCAAAGACACCAGGTGGTCATAATTCCATTTGGGTTGTTGATAGGTTGACCAAGTCAACCCATTTCATATCCGTCAACACGACTTACACTCATCCAGATTGGCCAAGCCATATGTGCAGAACATCATCAGGCTACATGGTATACCACGAGAGGTGGTGTCTGACAGGGATTCGGAGTTTACATCGCACTGTTGGCATCAGTTCATGTCAACACTACAGACATAGCTGAAGATGATTCTGCATATCATCCGCAAACCGATGAGCAGAGTGAGCGCAACATTCAGACGCTAGAGGATTTGCTTCGCGTATGCACTTTTGGAGTGGAAAGGGTCCTGGAAGGACCATCTGCCGTTAGTGGAATTCACGTACAACAACATCTATCATTCCAGTATCGACATGGTACCATTCGAAGCCCTATATGGGCGGAGTTGCCTCACACTTATCAGTGGGCATGGAGGTAGATGATCATGCTCTCTATTTCGTAAATCTCTTGGAGGAGACTGCAAGAGTTGTTGAACTAGTGAGGCGGAAGCTTCTGACGGCACAAAGCCGCCAAAAAGCTATGCAGACCGTCAGGAGAAGAGACTTAGAGTTTCAGGTAATCCCAATTCTTTATCTTCATCCATTCAATTATGACTTATCTATATTCAACTTAGTCTCATATATAAATGACGTTCATGTAAATTACATGTGGGAGATTGGTTATTTCTCCGTGTATCTCCCGTGAAGGGAGATTTGGCACTCATGGCAAATTGACGCCGCGATATGTTGGACCTTTCGAAATTCTTGCTCGTGTAGGGAAGGCGGCCTATCATGTTGCACTTCCTCCACATCTTTCAGCGATCCATGATGTATTTCATATATCCAACCTGAGAAAGTATGTGCACGATCCTCGGCACGTCAACAGCTACGAGTATTTAAACGTGGAGCTTGATTTGACACATGAGGAAAGACCAGTACAGATACTTGACAGTGTTGTAAAGAAGCCGTGCAGCAAAGAGATTCCATTGGTCAAGGTGTTGTGGCACCGACACGGGGTTGAGAGGCGACGTGAGAGTCTGAAGCTAATATGCAGGCACGATACCCGCGGTTTTTCTTAGATAATCATTAAAACAAGCATATTTAATCATTTACATATAAAAAGAATATGGCTTGTTTTCCCTTTTGAGGTTTTTAAGGGTTCAAAACCTTTAAGGTTTATATGGTCAGACGAAAATCCAAATAAGACCTAAAGCAACCTTGACTCGAGTCTCGAGGACGAGGCTCCCTTTGAGGTTGTTATATTTGTATCATCTCGATTGTAATCAAATCACGAACCCGATCCGATTTGGTTCTGATTAACCCAATAAAGTTGTTGGTCAATGTTAAACAACCTAAATCGATCAATTGATCGTGAATCAAAAGTCGTTCGGGCGAAATCGATCGCATCGTAATGCGTGCTTGAAAAAGTCGTGACATGAATTCGAAAACGCGAAACAAACCAAAACCGTCATAAAATCTGATTCGACGAAACAAGACCAACGGAATCGCTCGTTCGTCAATCGAAGGTTGTTTGTTATTTTAAATCACGAAATTTAACCCCAAACCAAAACCGTATCTCGAAAATCTTGGACATCCAAACTTGATCCAAAGTATATCAATATTATACTCATATTGATCGTCATTCAAAGATGGTCAAATCAACATATTGCGTGTCGAAATCCGATGCCCGAAGTAGGAATAAGGTCAACTTTAAGTTTGTCAAGTAAAAAAAGTTTTGAAAAATATATATATATATATTTTAACTTTATGCTCGGTTTGAAAAAAATTGAAGTCTGCACAAAGGCAGGGGCGGCATAAAAAAAATCCCTCTCATTTCCACTTGGATGCTTCCAATCTCCACTTGTCAATCAAAGGAGACTTCCCCTCCTTATTTATATCAACGTAGCCCTCTTAATCCCCCTCTCCCTATATATCTTTCCCCCAAATTCCAGCCGAACAACCCTTTTCTTCCCCATTATTTCTAACATTCCCAAAAATTCCTCCTCTCTTGTTTTCTTTCTAATCCTTCCAACAAGGGGAACCTTCAGCCCTATCATTTCCAGCAGGAGTTCTGTTGTCCTCATTCGAAGCTAAGGTATGATTGCTGTACATTACTCTTGGAAACTCCTACAGGGATTCCCTTTTCGTCTCAGTTGCAACTGCATGAGAAGCAGTTGTTCTGCTACTTTCTAGCAGCCAGAAGATCCTCTGGAGACCCCTAAATCTGCTACCAAGAAGCTCAAATAGGGGGTTGCTTACTGCTACTTTGTTGTATGCAAAATCAAATCACTTGATCTTCAATTTTGGAGATCCAAATGAGAGGTACAATTCCCTTCTTCTCCTCGTTGTTACCTTGCATGCAGTTTTAAAGATCAAAAATGAGCAATCTACTTTTTAATTGAAAATTGTTATTTTGGTTTTTAATGATCTCACTGATTTCGAAATTTAATATTTGTGATTATTAAGAAGATAATGAACTAATTTTAAAGTTGTAATTACATTTTATATTTAAAACGAATCAAATACTTCTGATGTTTCAAAAATATTTGAATTTGATTCCAATGTGTTGCATATGGTTACGAATCCTTTAATAATTATTACTTATCAACACTCTAAAAACTACTATTGTCTTGCATTTTGTTACAACTATATAACTCGAGACTTACTGATACATCACAAGAAAGTTACTGATGACAAAAGAAATATTACATGTTACCTCTGGTAGCTATAGGATTTACGAATTGTTCTGTAGCCAACAAAGCTACTTATGATATCTATCGAAGTTACTAATAACATAATAAATATTACCATTGATAGCAAAAGAAGCTACGAATCGATAGCAAAACTTGGAGCTTTCATTTTGTTATAACTATATTTCTTGAGACTTACTGATTACTTCTTTGCTAGCATTTCTAAATTTATACCTATCTTGATTCATTATTGGGAAAGAAATTTCATATTTGGTAAAAAGGGCTTGATTTATTTTCTTCAAAGAAATTAATGTGCAATTTGAAGGCTACCGCAGGAATTCCTTGTCATTCTTGATATGAATAAATACCATAAGATGAGATATTTGTATACAATTGATCATGATTAATTATCTTCTGATTCCACTAACCTAGTACTCATTTTACTTAGGGTTAGATTGTTGTTGATCTCCAGTTTCCAGGTTGAACCATTATTTTAATTAGGTGTATCTATATACTAATTTATGGCTCCTGTACATTAAATTTTTAAGAGATTATAATTTTGGTGGGAACTTCATATTAATGCTATTAATGCTAGCAAATACAGAATTTATCTATCTTCTTTTGGGTCGATGTATGAGTGGACCCAAAAAAAGGCAATTATGGATGATGGTTTGGGTTAAGGAAGGTAAAATTGTGGGGAGAACAAATTAGGTTGGAATGTTGGAGATGCCATTGGATGAACATGTGGTGCTTTTGATATTGAAGTAAAGTGGTAATGGGTCAAGTTTTTGGGAACATTATTGTTGAACAGAGTAATTTGGTTGGAATGGGGAATCTTGTTTTTGATTAGTGAATATGGATTTGGTTGTTTATGACGAGCCTATACTTTGTTCTGGATTTCAAGATTTGTTGGGTTTGAACCCTCCCATTATGATTATTGGAATTTTCCAACTAGGAAGAGTGTGTTAAAAAGGTGCAGTATTTATGTTAATATAGAATTAGTTGGACAACATCTTAGGGGAAATTTTTAGATAGGAATCATTGGCTTCGATTTCACTTATATAGGTACATCTCCATGGCTTTCTCTTTTACATATAATAGTATCCTACTTACAATATTTTAGATTAGTCATTTTCTCACATGTGCCATCTTGAGATTCCTCAGGAATTCTATTGCTCCTACCTATTGTTACAATTATAATTGTACCTATACCTTTTGGTATTATTAGTAGTTATACACTTCTGATTTTTTTCCA
The DNA here is from genome assembly GCA_037367405.1 of Ottelia alismoides. Classification (NCBI taxonomy): domain Eukaryota; kingdom Viridiplantae; phylum Streptophyta; class Magnoliopsida; order Alismatales; family Hydrocharitaceae; genus Ottelia; species Ottelia alismoides. The sequence goes on from JAZKJV010004494.1 coordinate 225,151, forward strand.
TTACAGAGTATCTCATCACCAAATCATACATATATATAAGGGATACCTCACATACATAAGAATCAAATGAAATAAACTATGATTTTAGTCAATAATTTTTAACCATAGGTATGTGCGGTATACACATAAACCATCCATGACCTTACATCGCACTCCCACTTAGTAACATTGTTTTTTTACAAGAAGTGACAAATAATGAATGTTATTGGGGAAGTCTAATGACTATGGATCACGAAGGTAATGGAAAGGTGGAATGCAAGGATTATTTAGATCAGAAATGCTAACTTAAGATAATGTAAGTTGAATCTATAGTTAAGAGTATGATCATATTTGAGAATCAGTGAATAAATTAATCATGCCAGTCATGGTGACCCTTACTCATGACTGTGTGAGGGCATGTGACCCTCAAATGGACAGGAGATAGGAAGCACAGTTAGGCAGCAGCCGTCAAGTGCGTGGGTCTAGGATCCTAGTCCTTTTCACAGTTTTTACGCGAGCTCACAATGTTTTTACGCCTCGTTAGGATCCCGACTTTTGACCAGCTCCGCTGACCCTTTGTTTTAGGAAACCCATGCGGGGGATCCTCGGTTTTTAGTTTTTCGCACGAGCTAGTTTGCCCGTTACCGGTCGGGCCAGTTTCTAGAGTGACTTTTCCGGAGAGTCTCTCTCACCCGTCCCCAGGGCGTAGTTTTGAAGTAAACATTTCCCTCTATTGGACCGCACTTCCAATTAGAGGGCGAGATGGAAGAGCCTTTTTGGAGGCTACCTCGCCGCTTGAGTTTTAATTACTCTTCGCCAACAGACTTGGCGATGCTATATCTGAATCATCCATGTCTACATCTAAGTCATCTAGGGCTACATCTGAGACAGTTGCAGTTGAGGTTTGGTCGAGTTTCAATCAAGTTGATTAGGTTATGATGAATATGGGTTAAGATATGAAATCAATGATAAGTTATGTTGGTTGGAAGTGACTATAATTAAATTTAATCCAAAATTTCAATAAGCTAGTGGGCGTGTTGCGAACTTAGTTAGGATGCATACACAACACCGCATGCCTATGGAGGCACCCCAATCCTAAGGCATTATTCATGTTTTAGAGTCATAGTGTGAGGTTATATATAGACCAAGACCGCACTTAAAAAGAAAGATAGAATTGCAAACCCAATTAATATATTATTAAGAGTGAAATAAAGTATCACCTCACTGACCCCTTATAAAAATATAAAACCTGACATCAATGGTAAGTAACATCATATACTTACTGCCCTCAATTATTAAAGGAAATGTTATAAATAAGAAATTTTGGGATAATGAGTAATAAGGGGGAAAGGCTTGTAGAATAATTTGAAAACTTTTTCCACGCAGGTAGTAGTAGATTTTAAATTCATAAATGCCTATCTACTTGTTGTCTTTTGCATATAGTAAATTACTTGCTATTTTAAACTGCGGGTTGTATTTACATCTGTGACTCCTCTTCTTCCCTACATATTTTGACAGGTAAGGACCTGCCACACAAATACAGGTTGATGAATTCTGGAGATCGTATTTATACTAGACGGTAAGGTCACTTTTGTCTCAGTTTTTGAAGCAGCTATATTGTAAATGCTTTTTATTTCTCTTCTGAATATGTTGGGATATATGAATGTATTGTCAGCCCCTCTTATACATATTGTATATATTATGAAAGATAATGAAAAGAAATTTTGGTGGCATATGTCTTTGTTGGATCAGTGGTGATGAGTGTGATTTGAATGTCATATGCAACAACAGCGCGAAAAAAATCCCTGATTTTCAATATTTTGTGCGATCACATGTGAATGTAATAGTGCGAATGTTTCGTAAATGGGTACCTGGATCCGAGGGTGTCTCACAGACTCTGATAGGTTCACTAAATAGCTCGCTCTTATACAATTTGAAAAATATGGTAACAAGTTGAGTATACAATAAAAATACTATAGATTGAAGGGGGTGTTGAAAGTTATTTTATGCACTACCCACTAAAGGGTACACTAGACTTTTGACTAGTATAGCGACTCTCTTGATATTCCTTAGGGCCCCGTTCGGGTAGGGGTTAAGCCCCCCTTAACCCATTCTTTCTCTCTCCCATGTAAGCCCCACTTTTTCTCTTTTTAAATACATTAAATAAATCAATTATCTTTCATCAATTCCATCAAAAAATAATATATTATACCATCGTATCATATAAAAATTATAAACTACTCCACTTCTACTCATTTTTCCAAACTTCAATACAATCACATCACAATAACTACTCATTTTTCCAAACTTTAATACAATCATAACACGAAAACCCACAATAAACCCACCCCCAGATTAACCATTTACCCAAACACCAAAGCACAAAAAATGAGGTACCCTCTACAATTTAACTCACCCTAAACCACGTACCAAACGCACCCTTAGTACTAAGCCTCCACCTATATAAGGAGCTCTAGAGTAGCATAATTGAAATCAAACAGATCTTTTATTCCTACTACTGATTGTAAAAACTCCAGGTACAAGACTTGATTTGGACATGGATTTTAATGAGATTTGATCCATGAACACCCTGCCATATAAGATGATCAGAGTAGCTAAATGGAGATGAAATGACAAAATTGCATTTAAGAATAGTTCTAACCTCATCAGGAAGATTAATCGATGCAAACTATTCAAAGATGTTAGAAGTTAGTTGATAAAACCTTATAGGAGGGGCAATTGAAGACAAATAATTATTGGACAGAGCCTAAAAAAGTTGTCTTGCTTGCTCAGATCTAACCCAAGTACATCCCAGTTAGCAACTAAAAAATCCATGTAACAATCACACTAAGTGAGAAGGGCTTGGTCTGGTGTAGTACAAAGACCACTCAAAATAGTACCAACAACGCATTGGCAAACATGCTTACCATTGCAATCAACATTATATATAATACTTCTTTCACTAACATAGTTCAAAGCATAGTCAGCTCACCAAATGTGGCCTCTCTATAGAAAAGGTATTATGTCTTTTAAGAAAGAAGCTTCCATATGGTATCAACAATTTTACAACGTTGTTGGAATGTTGGATTTTCTTATACATAAACTAACCTGGACTATTCATCATAGTTCAGAATGTGAGGAGTGTGTCGGTGTGAATTAGTCAGCAGCCATTTTCACAAAAATGATTTGCAATATCGTATGCAACAGGATTGAAGCTTGCATACTCATAGTCCTGACGGAAACATATGCCACAGGAAAAGTATATTCAGAATGTATCCAAAGAAGCACTCACGTATAAGAACTGACAGTGTTACAAAACATACTCCGATTAACAGGCCATATTTAAGGTCCTTAGAGCAAGCACTACGAAATGATTGGACTACTAAGGAAGATCATACTAGTAAATCGTCAAGTAAAGATTCTCATCAAGCTTGCCAACTCATGTACTTGATGGAAAGCACTTAGGGTACTCAAGCTTCAATAAGCTAAGAAGACATGCAAATTTCCATAAAACCAAGATTCAACGTGAAGAAACACAAAACAACAAATCTGACTCAAGAATGGATGTCATTACCAATATGCTTGGTGCTCTTAAGAAAATGAACTATTATGAATTTAGCAAAAAAGATGTCTGGAACATCACCAGAAAAATGAGGAATTGACAACCGATTGGATGTAAATCCGGTACCATGATGCCAAAAGAACTCCCATAGACACATGCTGACAAGAAGATTGCATATATTCCAAAAAAATACTTACTATTATTGTCACTAATCTTGATTCTTCTTCCATCATTATGTTACCATATTGAAGATCATTATGGCAAAATCCTATCTTCTGATTTCCACTAGAAAATTTTTTCTGCATTGTGGAGATCTCCTTCTCCAAAGAATCAAGTCGAAATTCTTTTGATTCATCAGATGGACACAAACGGATAGCAGCACCAAGCCAGCTCCTGGGAGGTTGGTTAGGATATAAATTACCAAAAACAAGGGCATCAAAGTACTTTCTCGATATTAAGCTATAAGAAAAGTACACACCTCAATCTGTTCCAAAGGGCTGCATTCTTTTCACCAGGCATGTCCAGATCATGAAACTCCCTCAGTTTTGCTGCTATGAGAGAAGATATTTGAGGGTCTCGCAGGTCAGATGCTGAAGGGTCTGAAATTTAAAGACCAAATAACAAGAATTAGAAGCGTGAAGTCAAGGTATGCAACTCGCAATCAATTTTCTAAGTAGAAGAAACGATTCATTTATTAACCACTTGATAGCTTTCCTTTTAGAGTAGAAAGGAAGACCAACAATGTTAGTAACAGTTGTTGGGAGAAAAAGACAATCTGGTTATTCCAGGAACCCTATGCTCTCTTATATAGAAGAGAGACCTAAGGGTAAATTACATAAGATAGACACGAGAAAAATAAAATAACAGAAATGGTACATCGGAACAAAGAAATATCTCTACATTCCCCCTCAAGATGGAGCATAGATATCGATCATGCTCGGCTTGGACGAACACTTCTGAAATGGTGCCCTGAGCAATGCCTTAATAAAGATATATGTTGTTTGTTCTTCTGAACTAACATGCGAAGTAGAAATCAAACACTTCTAGATCATATCTCTAGTATAATGGCAATCCCACCTCAATATGCTTGGTTCTTTCATGGAATGCAGGATTATTTGCAATGAATAAAGCAGCCTGATTATCACACTGTAGCTGCATGAGAGGGACGTCTATGTGCAGATCTACTAACACTGCTCGTACCCACATCATTTATGTGCTTGCTTGAGCCATAGCCCTGTATTCTGATTAAACACTTGATCTAGCCACCACCGCTTGCTTCTTGCTTCTCCAAGACACAAGAGAACTGCACACAAACACAGCAAAACCTGAAGTAGACTTTCTGTCCTTGGGGCATCCTGCATAGTCTGCATCCGCACATGCAGACACGGAAAGAGTTGCTCCCTTCCTGAATAATAATCCTGCGCCTGGAGAAGATTTTAAATATCTCAAAATCATGTATATAGCATCCATATGAACCTGTCGGGGTTGCTCCATGAACTGACTCACTCGACACACTGCAAAGGAGAAATCGGGTTTAGTAATATTGATATAGAGGAGCTTTCCAACCATCTCTCTATATCTTCTTCTGTCAACCTCCTCTGTATCATCATCATATAACTTCATACTAGGATCCATTGGTGTACTAGATGGTCGACATCCAATCTACCTGTCTAAGCAAGCATGTCTGTAACATATTTCCTTTGGGTCATCACAAGACCATGCGCATTCCTAGCAAATTCCAACCCTAAGGACTTTAGATTACCAAGATCCTTGGTAACAAAGTGACGGTCCAGAAATTCTTTCGCCATCTTTACCCTTTGCACATCATCTCCTGTAAAAATATGTCATCTACTTATACCATAATGACAACGGTACCTTTAGGTGGTTTCCCGGCACTAAGAGTGAATGGTCTGCATTTGACCTCTTGAAACCTTGCCTCTCAATCAGATCTGAGAGCTTCTGAAACCATGCCCTTGGACTTTGCTTAAGGTCGTTGCCTTATGTAATCTACACACCTGCTGATACTCCCCCTCAGCAGCAAACCAAGGTGGCGGCTGCATGTAAACCTCCTCCTGTAGATCACCATACAAAAGGCATTTTTAATATCTAGCTGAAATAGAGGCCAATCACGTACCACAACAACTGTAAGAAGTACACGGAGAGTAGAGTGTCGAGCCACTGGAGAAAACGTATCCAAGTAATTAACTCCGTAAGTCTGATTAAATACCCTTGCTACTAATCGTGCCTTGTAGCGATATAGGTTGTCATCTGCATGATATTTGACAGTAAAGACCCACTTGCAACTGACAATAGACGCTCCAGGAGGTGGTGAAACCAAACTCCAGGTACCATGTGATCACAGTGCAGCCATTTATTCTTCCATAGCTAAGCGCCAGCGGCCATCCTTCAAGGCTCCTGATGATACAGTGGAATGTCCACTGCAGATAGAGCCACTGCAAATCTCTGAAAGTCTCCTGTTACGCGATGAAAGGAAACCTGAGAAGCAAGAGGATAAGAAGCGCAAGACCGCTTTTGCTTCCGCACAACAATAGGTATATCCAGATCATTGGGCACCTCCTGCATCTTTGAGCTATCCCCCTGCAATAAACTCTGCACAGATAAATCTCCAGACCCATCGTTAGAAACAATGCTATCAGAACCATGGCCTTAAATTTCGCCGAAATTCGGCCGAATTTCGGTCGAATTTCGGTTTCGGTGGGTGACCGAAATTCGACCGAAATGCCTATATCGGTCGAAATTTAGGGGGGGTTAGTTCAAAAAACAACCGAAATGACCGAAATTTCGGTCGAATTTCGACCGAAATTCGGCCGAATTTCGTTTCGGTCACTTAACGAAACGAAACCGAAATCCGACTTTTAAGGCCTTGATCAGAACAAACCTGATGTGTAGTGACCGATGGGAGTGGATCATGAGCAGAAGCAGTCCGACGGGTATAGAATTTAGGTAATAGTGGAACAATAGGAGGTGGTGGAGAAGATGGTGGAGGTGGTGGCGGTGGTGGAGGAGGTGGTGGTGATTGACTCACAGGTGGTGGAGGCACGTAGACCCCCTCGTCAGACTCTGCCGAAGCCAACCTATCACCTGTAGGAGAGAATACATGATAGACTCAAAAAATGTGACATATGCACTGATATAGTATTTCCTGCACAACGGATCATAACACATATATCCCTTCTAGGTCCTCGAGTACCCAACAAACACACATTTGACAGCTCTAGGGGCCTGTTTGGTTGCTGGGTTGGACTGGGTTGGGTTGGGTTGGGTTGGGATGGGTGAATAGTAATCTGTGAGGAGGAAGTACCCTTGTGAATAGTAACCAGGGTTGGGCCAACCCTGCCCAACCCTGCAACCAAACAGGCCCTAGGGGTTCGTTTGGTTGCAGGGGTTGAGCAGGGTTGGGTTGGGTTGGGGTACCCCTGTGAATAGTAAACTGTGAGGGGGGTTGGGATGTTTGGAAGGCGGGGTACCCCGGGTTGGGCCAACCCAACCCTGCCCAACCTTGCAACCAAACAAACCCTAGGAGAGAGCCTGTCAAGACCTGGAAGCAACTAGTGGACAAAAGCTACAGAACCAAACACATGAAGAGTGGGCGAGAACAATTCTTTTTCAGGGAAAGCGATAGAGTGAGGCCCCGTTCGGCAAGGGGGGTAAACTCCCCTTTATGGAATTTACCCCCTAACCCACCCCTTCTCTCTCCATGTGGGCCCCACTTTATTTCTTTTTTAAAAAATTAAATAAATAAATTCTTTATCATCAATTCCATCAAAAAAATAATATATTATACCATCATATCATATATAAATTATAAAACTACTCCACTTTTGCTCACTTTTTCAAACTTCA